>CABHPR010151854.1:7242-53170 GCA_902168415.1 Peromyscus melanophrys | reverse complement strand
AAACAAACAAACAAACAAACAAACAAACAAGCAGGAAAAGTATCTTCATGTCAAAGAGCTCAATAAGCATTCTGCCTCAAATCAAAACAAGGGAGCAGAGGGGAAGAGGGTATCATGGTTTATACAGATGCATACAGAGACAGCTGGAGAGGTCCTGATAGAGAACAATCAATTAGGCTCAGAGTGGACAATATTTTATCAATCAAGAGGACTTGACTTAATGCAGAGTTTTAACAAACACACATTTCATATTGTTCAATAGAACCTTAACATGTATTCCTCATAACTTACTGACAAAATCAAATACCAGAAGTCAGAAGCAGGATATAAGCAGGCTCCCTAAATATATCACTCTTTGAGAATTGCATATGTAAAGACCTAGAGAATGCATACCAATATGTAAAGAGCTTAAGGTCCACAAGTGGTCTAGCACTGTAATCACTTAGGAGAGACAGAATGAGAAGTTCTCCCAGTCAGTCTTTTCTTGTCATTCATTCAGTCTGAACAACTGAGAGATCTTCATACCGGTCAGGGTCTATGAATCTGAGGCAAGTGAGGAGATTAAAACCATACCAACTGGGAAGGTCTTAGGCTGTGTTGACTTGATTAAGCTGTCATCCCTAGTTATTCCATCAAACATTGATTACTTATATTGCTGTGGGAATATTTTGAAGATATCACCAATGTTCATAATCTGCTAGCTTTAACTGTCGATTATCTAAATGAATTGGGTGGCCTGATTCACAAACCTGAAAAAACGTCAAGAACCAAGTTGCATTTTCTTGATGAAATCCCAGCTGTGGACAACAGATTGAGCCTCCTCCCACATGTTCAAACTCACCATTTTTGTTATATACTCTATGAATTCTGGACATGGCTATTTATAGCCCCCAAAATAAATGTGAGCCAATTCATATTCACAGTTGGCTTTCCATATCTTGGGATTCAACCAACCACAGAGCAAAGATTCAGAAAAAAATATTATATCTGTATTAGTGGATTTCATATATGGACTTTCAATCTTTATGAATTTTTTTTTACATTCATGAGGACATTTAGCATCAATCTCCTGCAGATACCAAGAAACAAATATACATTTATATGTGAATTTACTATACACATATAATTAAATATATGATATATAGATATAAGTTTTATATGCAAATCTACACACTGGTATAAAATATGTAAGTAGATGAATGGACACATAGATGATGGATAGATGGATAGATAGATAGATAGGTAGATGATAGGTAGGTAGGTAGATAAGATAAGCAGAGAGATATAAATCCCAAAGGTTCTGCCTTGTTGGTTGAATTGTGACCCATCATTACTTCTTGGAATAATGAGAGTTTAGCATAAATAATTGGGTAACTAAGTGTGAGGATATTAAATAGGTAACTGAAAGAATAAAACAAAAGTATAAGATGTCACATAGTTACCAATTGGAGCAAGCAGCTAGCACCCACAGTGCTCAGAGCACAAAGGATTAGAGATTATAATTAGTAAAATTTATAAACTTGGAGAAGAGAACCCAAGGGCCCAGAAAAGCTCTAAGAAGGGAGGGCTAATTAATTCTGCTATCTCTGCACTTATATTGTCAGGTTGGTGCAGACAAAAAAGGGGAAGCCCTACAAATTCCTTTTTTTTCCTGCTATGGGAAGGCACTGCCTTGGCCAGAATGAAGTAGGCTGGCCCATGTTCAGAGGAACCAAAAGCAGTCAGATGAGAAGCAAACGGACAAGGGATTGGCTATTCTGCCTCCAGTAACCGTCCACTGTCCTTCTAATGCTCCCTGTGATAGGAACCTAAGGAAGACACAGCCAGCAGAGCAAAATGACATTTTCAAAGGACCTGCCCCAGCAAAACAAGATAGAGCAGAGAGTATAGAGAGATTGCTTTTACACTGGAAGACAATAGTTTAATTACCAGTTCTGTGGTGTTTAGAATATATAATGAGAAATATTTTAGAGAAATGCCCTCCCAAAGTGGAATTGAAATCGTGGTTCCTTGGTTCTTACTTCTCAAAATGTAATTAAGTCAAAGCCATTTACTGCTAAACTTAATTCTTTCAAAGGAAGAAAATCCCCACTTAAACCCTCTTCTGCTCTAAAATTTACTTTTCATTCAAGACCTTGTAAATTAATTTCACTTGGATCAGTCCACTTAAAAATAAACCATAATTCCCATAATTGCCCAGGCACTTTACAAACTACTCAACCAAACCTATCACATTCTTTGAATATGGGTCAGAAGTGGGGACACAGGAGGAGTAAGACCAGTTTGCTTAGGAGTTGGACAATGTTCCCGCTGTAAGCAAAATGTCCTGGCGGGAACAGAAAGCAACAGAGCATCAGAACACAGTGACAGACACTGGGAAGTAAGAAATGATAAGACAGATTGACTCAGCATGAAGACGAGAAGAGGGGAGTTTGGGTTAAGGAAAGGCGTTTTGATTGTTTTGTTTTATATAAAACTAGACATTCAGCCTGAGGTGACTCTATTTACTTCAGAGTTACTCACTGCGCAAATACCCTTCCCTCACCTTTGCAAACAACCTCAGGATTCTTGAAAATGTCACACTTGCTGCATGTAGCTACACTCCCATAAGCCATGCCTTCCTCCTGAGAAAATAAAACCATCTTCATGGAAGAGAGCAATTCAGCATCAGTTACATTGATTTTAAGATGATGGTGGAACAATGTCTAAACAGGAAATTGGAATTTGGAGAATTGCAGCCCAGAAAAGCAGTGAGGTTGAAGACACACTTGGGGCGATTTAGAAGCAGAAGTGAACAGGGCTATTGGCATGTAGATGTTATCCAAACAACAGATTTTACCACATTCTTTTATTGCAGCACATGTTATGGTTCGAGCATTCAGTTTTGCAGCTCTCAGCTCAACGAAAGCGTTTTTTGTCTAATGAGGACAGTGTGCAGGGAAATGGAGTTGGCTCAATGAAATTCACTCCATATTACAGCACTTTGCTTTTCTTCATAAAAATTGAAGCTTAATTCTGTGTTGCTTTTCCAAAAATTGTAGTCATGAGTAAACATGCTGTTCCCATGAAGTTTTTAGCTACCTGACATAGACTACTCTATCAAATGGTATGGTATATATGATTTATTACACTGTTTTTTTAAAAAAAAAACTTTGAAAATCAATTTAATGTAGGAAAACTCTGAATTTGACACTCAATATTTTCTTCTAATTAGGTACTAATTAAAACCTAAATTCTATTCAGTTATCTCTAAGAAATGTAGAATAATGAACCTCTTAATTGGATAATGAAGACTGCAGAGTAGATAAGCCATGGGTACAAGCTGAAGTTGTTAAAGTACAAATTACCACATACTATTTTGTTGTATTAAGTAACAAAAATCCATATAACTAGAAACAACTTTTAGGCAATAAATAGATGTAGTCTACATTATGCGTTTATGACTTATCTTTAAAAAGTAATTGGCAAATGTTTAACTTCAAGTTGAATACTGGCAAATAATGATGTATTGTTGAGCATTCACACAATAATACATGACTTGAGATGAAATGGGTGAACATCTATGTGTGGGATACCTGAATTTTAAGGTATTATCATCAAGCGTCATTCCATTTTGATCCCAATGCATAAACTCTTTTATTACATATGATTTATGATTTTATTCCTTATTCTTACAGTAAGAGTATTCAAAAGCTGTAGCTCGTAGATGTTGAAGGTATTGTAGCATTGACACACAATGTCATTTGTGAGCGTTAATCCTCCGACTCTGCAGCATTTAGATTCATTACCACGGCACCGATGCTATAACAATTTTTATTTACATCTTCTCTAGCTCCTACCTTACAATAGAAAACATTCTACATGAGTTTTCTGTGGGAGACTTGTAAAAGAACCATTCCTCGTTTTTATTTTTAACCTCCTTTTTTATTTTCACTGAAACAATCATAGGAAGGCAAGAACGATTTCAATCTACCTGACTAACTAACATGTTACTATCTCTCATATCAAAAAGACTAGCAAGCAGAATGGCATCAAAAACATTAATGAATCTAATTCTTTGTACTATTATTCACTTGGGATTAATGAGAGAGTTGCCTAGAAATATGGATCTATTTAGGATGTCAACATGGCTGTGAGCAGACATCTTTGTGAGAATTTGGTTGCTTCTTAATAAATACTCCATCTCCAAGAAGCCACATCCCTTCACTTCAGAACACTTTTTGTTTTAGTCAATAGTTATTCATTTTCACTTATGGGGACACTTACAATGTAGAAGCCAGTGTAAATTGCATTTCAAATGTTTTAGGAGGCAAGTTCACTACTGTTGGCCATGAGACAAGTGACCTCAGTTTTTACCAAAAGCATTATTTTAGGCCATGTGGCAGGTTTGTCTGCTAAAACAAACAGATATAGAGAATTCAAATGAGTTTCCTGGAGATTGTAAGTGTATCTCTGACAACATATATACTATTTGTGAGACACATCCTAATACATTATTCCATGTCTTGAAATGTTTTGCATTCATTTGCAAGTTGTTATTCTGCTGGAAATAAACACTTTCTAATGTCTCTATTTAGTTCCACATGGTTAGCTGGATCTTTCAGTTCAGAACTTTTTTTTTTTTATCAAAGAAAACTGCACATTCTCTACTGGCTATATTTCTCAACACTGAGGAATGTCATCTAAATGAGAGATTATCTCCCAAAGCTGAAAGTATTGTATGCCATGTTTTGCTGAGGATGTTGTGTTTGGCAGTTCAAAGATGAGGATATGTGCTGGCTTCCTCAGGAGAGACAAGACAGAGAATTTATAAGATATTTTCTGAACAAGTGAACAGCTTAGGAACTGAGAAAAATAAGTTAGAGTAGCTTACCCTTTCTTTTATTACCTGAGCCTATTGATGCCTGAAAGAGAATTATTTGAACCACATCTGCCAAGAGGAGTGGACCTGAAATTTGACTTTGAATAAAATGTATATATTTATTTATGATTTCAATATATTTTTTCTTTTTCTATTAATTTCTTCTTTGACAATTTCGTAAATGTGTATATTATATTCTAGTCATATCCATCCTCCCACTCTTTTTTTATAGCCCTTCTACCCTTACTAGTGACCTCCTCCCATCGAGTCCCCATCTCACTTTCATGGTTTTTTAGCTTGTGACGGTGTTTTGGTTTTGGTTTTGGTTTGAGACCCACTGAGTTTAATCAGGGTTGCCTGCATGGATATGGGTGTGGAGTTAGTCACTGGAGTGTGAGGAACTCATTAGTGAAGACATCATTGAAGCCAATGACAACTTCCTTCACTCTGGCAGCCCTTCCATTGCCAATAACGCCCATGGGCTGGGCTTGGCCCAATCAGCCCCTCTCCTCTCTATGACCTAATATTAATGAGCTCAATTTTGTGCAGACCTCATACAGGAAACCCTAGGTGTTATAAGTTTATGAGTGCCACAGCCATGGCGTGCTCACAAGACAGTGTGACAGCCCTCCTCTCCACCATCCAGCTCTTAATATTTATTCCACCTCCACTTCTGAGATGTTCCTTGAGACACTGTTGCATCACCAGGCACATCTTGCCTGGCAATTTGGTATTGTAGCACGCAAGCTTGAAATATGGGAAGGACCATGGCTGAGTTTTCTCCCCCGGCTTCTTGCATAGCAGTTCCTGGCAGTACAAATGCTATCCAGCAGGGAGGAACCTTGCAGTTCTGTTTCAGGGTGGTGTCTTTTGTATTATGCAGCTAACATGTGATGATACCACAGTATCATCTTCAGCAATGGAGTCTTACCTTACAGTTCCAGTGGGCCGTCGAGGGCAGTAGCTATAACCTGGATAGTTCTGTTGTCCTCTGGCAACTTTCTGGCCAACAACTGAGATTTTTCATTTAATAATCTACAGCTTCTAAGATCAAAATTATTTACCCATGAGTAATGCAGCCCCCCAAACTTTAAATTATGTGCATTAACTAGCTTAGAAAGTAGTAGGTTTCAATGTAGTTTCCTCATACATCCTCATTTTTGGTTAGCTTTTTATCCTGAACTTCATCACCCCTATTCCACACTCTCATCCTAATTTAAACTTTGCTGCCACCTCCTTCTGATTTCCTGTCACATGTCTCCACTCCCCATTAAGATGTCTCCACCCCCCCCATTAAGACGTCTTCTCTCCCCAACCACAGCTCCTTCCTCATCTCCAGGTCTCTTCAGATATTTCAGGTTAAGAAAAAAAATTAAATTAAAAATCTGAAGCTCAGCTGGGTGGTGGTGGCGCATGCCTTTAATCACAGCACTTGGGAGGCAGAGGCAGGTGGATCTCTGTGAGTTAGAGGCCAGCCTGGTCTACAGAGTGAGTTCCAGGAAAGGCACAAAGCTACACAGAGAAACCTTGTCTCAAAAAACCAAAAAAAAAAAAAAAAATTGAAGCTCTACTCTGTATGTGAGAGAAAACATTGTATTTCCTCTCTTAGTATAAAAAATTTCAATTCCATTGATTTTTCTAAAAATTTCATTTTTCTTTACAGCTCAGTACCAACTCCATTGTATATATATACCACACTTTCAGACACACACACAAAAGAAAATTATAGACTGATCTCAATGAAGAACCTAGATGCCAAAATTCTCAATGAAATATTTGGAAACAGAATTCAAGATCACATCAAAAAAGGTGACTCATCACTATCAAGTTGACTTCATTCCAGATATTCAGGGATGACTCAATCTACAGAATTCAATAAATATAATTAATTGCATAAATAGACTCAAAGACAGAAGTTACATGATTATCTCAATAGAGGGAGAAAAAGTCTTTGACAAAAATCCAACACCTTCATGATCAAAGTTATGGAGAAGATAACAGGGATGGAAGGAGTATTTTTTTTTTAACATCATCAAGGGTACATTTGACAAAGCTAGTGAGAATTAATTCTCACTAAGATCGGAAACAAGACAGAGGTGTCCATACTCTCCACTCCTATTCAAGACAGTGTTTGTTTTCTCTTCTATTGAAAGTATTTCAAGCATTAATCTGTGTTTTTATATCTTTGAGTTGTAATTGTTGCACTATTGCCCATTACATCTCAAATCCAAACAGATCTGTGTAGATACTGAAAAATGATCAGTAAAACTCATCTTTCCATATTTTATCATGGTTACAGATATCTGAAAACTCAACTTAGTAATAAGTCCTTTCATTCAGATTTATACCTTTTCCTTGAAGTGATTTCTGTTGTGTGTTTCTTTTCTTTAGCCTACACTACAGCGGGGATTTCAATGAATAGGAAATATATTATCCATGCTTATTGAAACCCAGTTAGTTTTCCCTTCAAGAGATTTTGCTTGTTTTAACTTTGGATATGAAATCTGGAAAAAGAGGACTCATGTAGATGTTCATAGAAATGTGTGGGAAACATTCTCTCTTCTTCCTGTTTGACTTATATTTATATCTTTATATCTTGCCCCCACTTTGTTGATAACAGGAGGGTCTAAAGGCAGAGATTCTTCCTACCAATTGACAAACCTGAAGAGGATCATAGATACTGTGAATATAAGATTTCCCCCAACTGTATCCATATCCAACACTGTCTCTGATGACATAATTTGAATGTATTCCCTAAAGCTTCATCTGTTAAAACACTAGTTATTCAATACAACCCAGCAGTGATTTCAGATAAGCCTAGTAAGAGGCATTGGATTATAGTAGCAAAACTCTCAGGAATGGATTAACGCCTTTCTTTCAGAAATGGATAAACCACTGAGTGAATTTCCTCTCCATCCTTCTCTCATTGGCATGCCATCTCTTTACCTTTGATTTTTGTACAGGTTATGAAGCCATAGGAGAGCTTCACCAGAGGTGACTTCTACCCACACAAACCTCTTTCCTTTATAAATGACCCAATCTCAAAGGATCTCTCATATCCACTAAAATGTCCTAAGGCATTCAGAGAGTCTGGTCTCACCTGTACCTGTGAGGAATCACATGGCAGAGTGGTAAACAGTGTAAGATGCAGCACCTGACTGCCTAGGTTCAAGTCTCTGTCCCATGATGAACTGCAAGTGTGGCTTTGGACAAGTTATCCAACCTAGCTGAACCTCAGTTTTTCTCAACAAAAAATGAGGATAGTAATATATTGAACTTCTGTTTGATATGAAAATTAAATGAGAATGTAGTTAATACTTAGGAAGAGTAAGTTACTGTTATATTGATGACTCATCTGCTCTCAGACTTATTTCTGAGACCAAACTTATCTCCAATTTCTGTTATTTTTGGTAACACACAATTAAGCAAGTTCAATGAGAACTATGTTCCTAAATTGCCCAACTGCCTCTTTAACAACACACAGAGATAACCAGCAATAATTGTGATTTAAGGAAAAATGGTTTATTTTCTTTCACTTTTAGATGAACTTTTTGGGTTTTGGGTTTTTTTTTTTGAAAATATGAAGTAATTTGATATATAAGAAAAAACAAAATTGTAATTCTTGGCAAATGAAAAGTACCAAGATTCATACATATAGACATGTGCACATATCTTTTACCCAGAGATCTCATTTACATTTTATAATAATTTCACTCATATCCTTGAAAAGAGGATCCTGCATTCTAGCCAGTTAAGTCCCTCCAGTTTCTTTCAATTTCAATTTCAATTTCTCAGTCACTGACCTGTGCGGTCTTGACATTTCTGGAGTAGTAGGCCATTCCTTTTGTAGAATATTGCTCTGTGTGGGTTTGTCTTAGGCTTTCTCCTAACGAGAAGCTTATTTGAATTTGGACAGGAGCATTACAGAAGAGAAGAGGTGTCCTCTTGCATCCTTTCAGGTGGCAGATAGGGAGAATAAGTTCTATTATTCGTAGTGTCAACTTGATCATTTGAAAAACCAGTTTCTGCTGGGATTCTCCTTTGTAACATGACTTCAGAATCAGAAATGGATTGTGTGGGGAAAAGTCAGGCCCCTGCAAGTATTCTATCCCTCATCCCACTTACGTTTACTCAGACCTGCCTGCTTGCGCCCCCTTCCCCACCAGGAAGGAACCTAGTTCCAATGTTTTCAATGTGTTTCCTTATTTGTTCAGTTCCTTTAAGCAGCCAGTGTCCCAGCTAAACAGACTATGCTCAAAGCCTTGCTCTCAGAGTCATCTCTGTAAGACTATTTAGCATTTTACTAGCGACCATGCATCTTCCTCCAGGAATCTGACATCTCCATTTCATCATTTACGGTATATATTTGAACCGCTTCCTTATCAAACAGCTGGATATGTGTAATCGCAACACTCACAAGACGGCAGGAAGATGAGTAGGAAGTCAGACCAGTTGGAAACCAGCCAGGACTATGTTAGACCCTGTCTCAGAAAACAGCAAAAAGAAGATATCCATAGAGGCCTGGAAGTGAGCAAGGGACCTCCCACCAGAGGCCAGACTGTCGGAGCACTTGGCTAGAATAAGCCAAGTCAAGGGCCTAACTCACAACCATGAGCCTTTCCTTCACGTATTTGAATTCCCAGCTTCTCTGTGAATCAATGACAGTTTAGCTTCTCATGTGGCACCAACAGTTCTGCTCTGTTTCACTTATTGGCCTTTGTATTTTGACATATTTTATACCTCTAGTCTCATCTCAAGTCTCTTGTTGCTCTATGTCATTACCTATGAACATTAAAGCTAATGTCAGAACTCAGGGACTCAGAAAAAAATGCACAATATAGCTAAAGTGTTATGAGCATCTGTCAAGAGTAGTTTAAACTTGTTTTCACTCATGTTCTGAATTATAGAACATAAAGAAAAGACATTATCACTGATGTACTATGAATCTATCTCTTATCTGCCTCATTCCTACTTTGAGGGGGATAAAAGTTAAACCAATATAATGAGAGATTTCTCTTAAGTGTATCACAATAAAAAAAGTGAACCATGTGTACAAAATTAACAGTTATGCCAAAAATATTTAATATTGTATGGCTGTATCATTTCCCAAGTAGTAACAAAATATTGGCTGTGCCCACAATATTGATAGGACTTTTAACGTTAAGCAGCACCAGCGCAAAGCAAGGCAGAGAGATGAACATTTGTTAGTGAAAAAAAAATGACTCTTTCCACAGCACATTCTCTAAGAGTCTTCTCTGCGTCAGTAGCTATGGTTTTAAAGTCTTTTCTGGAAATAGTCTGTGTCTGTGGGCATACATTTGTCACCAGTGTTCACTAAAGCATTATATACACGTGATGCTGGATGAGTGTATTTAACAATGTTCACAAGAGTGGTTCTACTGAGCAGTAAATTGCTCAAGCGAAGGATTGGATCCTTATTCATAACTATGACAACTAAGCAAGTAGTCAATAAAGGAACAACGAGAAACTGAGGCTTCATTAGCCTTCACTCTGTTAACTTGTGTTTTACAGACTAGGCTATCCCATTGACATTCTCTAGGGCAATTAACAAGATGGTTGCTATTAATTGCAGTACTTTATCACACATACCACTTTGATCTCAGAGAACAATGGGGAATGTGCCTCAGATGTCTTTCTTACCATTTTTTAAGTATCTAGAGGATTTTCCGTTCCTATAATAATTTCATAGAAGAGATAGACTACAAAAGATGTAATTTTCTTATATTAGAAAAGTCTTGAGCTGTTTAGGTGCCTTAAATGTGTTTTCTATAGAGATGGGAATTTTTAGGAGACATCAAGGGTGAAGAAGTTATAAGAACCAGCTCATGGTCAAGGAAAGGGGAGGAGAGCTGCTATTCAGGGAACAGACAAGCACCTTTCTTCAGAGAAGGAGGGCACTTGCTTCTTCCCACTGTAGCAACTCTATCTTGTAATTGCCCAGAATGCATCTGGATTAAAAAATAAAGCCTCATGTTAGATTTGGGCAAGATTACCTTCATGAGACACAGTGTAGTTAAAACCATCCTTGCTATGCCTTGTATTTCAACACAGTTATCTCCTGTTGTTGTGACAACATACCTGAGAAGCAGCAGCTGAAGGGTGGAAGGGGCAGTTCAAAAGGATCTAGGTCATCATGGTGGGGAAGAAGCCCTACTGGCGTGAGTTTGAGACAGCTGGTCACATTGAATTTACAGTCAGGAAGGAGAGGGAGGGATGAATGCTGGTACACGGTTTCCTTCTTTTAATTCAGTCCATAGCCTATAGAAAGATGCTACTCACTTTTAGGGTGAATCCTCCCCCATCAATGAACTCGGTGTAGAAACTCCCACACAGATGTTCCCAGAGATTTGTTGTTTACACAAGTCCATAGTCACTCAAGTTGACAATCGGTATTAATCATTACACTCAGTTATCTTGTCTTTAAAATGGGAATGATAATAGCATGCATTTAGACAATAAATGCTAGAAGTATTAAAGGATTGTGTATGGAACATTGAGATTCTTATTTGAATGGTAGCATTGTTAGTAGAAATAAACATACAAAACAAATTAATACTTGTTATGATGGCTTCTTTTTTAGTGTGTTGATTTGCTTAACTATCATTATATCATCAAACTCTGTCATTTGCTCCTCTTCAACAGTAACAGCTGATTGTCAGTTGATTTTTTTTTTTTGGTCATTTTTCTCCCTGCTAATTTTTTTTAAGGAATAATTGTAAGAACATGAAGAATAATAAATTTAATTTTAACTTGACAATTTTTCTTACAAAGTAGAACTATGATTTCAATAGGTATGGGGGAAAGATAGGTAGGGAAATGAGCATTTTAAAATCAGTCAGCATCTACTCCTTGTCTACATGGTAGATGTTAAAATTTCCATTCTCAGTTGGAAAAATCCTGGATTCAGGGAGCATAAGAAACACCAATATGCTAATGATTTCTGAAACTTTTGAATAATAAGAATTGTTTCAGAAACATAAAAATATCACAGACATTTCATAATAAAAGGAATGATCATTACATTGGTTAACTCAGAAAATACATACTAATTGAGTATAGATTTATAGCATATATAAATAATGGGAAGACATTTAAAATGAAGTGTGTTAGTTATTTTTTGGTCTATAAACTATAATATCCACATTTCTAGGCTTCTGGCAATAGCCATGGATACAGAGCCTCACAGTTAACAGTTTGGGGAACCACACATTGGAAAAGAATTATTTTTTTTTCTCTGATTACATAACGTGCCTTCTGGCAGTTCTGAAGCATCTCTTAGGCATTTATTTTAGGTATTTGGTTTCACTTAGCTTCATTTTGTTAGAAATGTGATACTTATGCAAATGAGACATAATAAATGTAAACTTCTATATTTTTACTATCAAAATAAGTAAGAACTTGCTTACATATCTAAAGTGTGTGTTTTAGAATAAACCTTCCACACAGCCCCACACTAATAAGTGGTTGCTATTACTGTGATTGACAGCTTACAAACCATTATTAATCAGAGAGGTGGGGGGCGTTGTTAAGTTCTTCCTAAATAAAATTCCTTTATGTTCTTTATGATAACATGAAGAAGCAGTAACTGTCAGCAGTGCTTAAACAGCAACAATGACAAAAGCTTTTCAGACTAAATAAAAGACATAATATAAACACATGGATAGATGAAGCTTAAAAATACCATCACATCAAAATATATAATCTGCAAACACTGAATTATTTAAGCTAGTCGATCCATCGGAATACTTGTATCCATCATCAACAAGTGTAAAAGCAGACAATTTAGTATGAGAAAGAAAAGTAGCAACAGATTTGAATAGTCAATTTTATTGAAAAAGGATGTCCAGTTGGCCAATATTCATAGGAAAACATGTTTAATTTTAATATTCATCATGCAAATATAAATTAAAAGCAGCAAAGCACCCACTACACATGTAACAAAATACAAATACTTGATTATGTCAATTACATGGATAATATGGAGGAATTAGAACTCTCATAAATATGTAAATGATCAAAAAAAATAACAGAGGGAGTCCAGAGGGTATACTCACCCTACGCACTTGGCTCTCAGAGATTATTATAGTTAATACTAGCACAGTAGTCTAGAGTGTATCTTCTTAAGGATTCTATGTTATTCTGAAATATGTGAACATCTGCATACACTGTATCTGTACATATATAAATACAAAATGTTTTAATGTATTCAAATACATATATTCAAATATATGTTTGGATGGATATATCTTCAAGTACGCATGTATCTTAAGATAAATATTTAATGGCCTTTGGTTATTGGATATGTGGATACATTCCTTCTCCCGTGAATCTCTTCTCATCATAAACACCACAGCAAAAACTTCTCACTGTGGCTAAATAATTTATTGGCACTTCATGAGAACACATAGGCTTACTTTACAGCATGAGTTTGAACAAGAACTTTTTCTGTCTAGAAATACAGTGCTTTAGGTGTCTTTCTCAAAAGCATACTCACCTCCTCTTACATAGGAAATGCTTGCAGCACACACAGGATGTTATGTGGGCATGACGAAAAAAAAGAATTTAATACATTGTTTTCTAATTTTAAGTTTTGAAACTTGTTTATCTTTTCGGTTTTATTGAAAATAATGTACTGAAAATAATTTTTTATGCTGTGTACTCTAATCACACCCCCAATTCCTCCTTTCCACCCACCCAACCCCACTCCACCCCTTTCTCTCCCTCTGTAGGGGGAAAGAAAACAGGCAAACAAAAGCAGTCTTTGTTCATCTATAAAATGAGGCGACCGTGGAGTCTACTTTGAATGGTAATTATGAGGATTAAAGGAGATAATTCACGAAGGCTTTGGCATGTTACTCTCCTGATGTTCCCATCGCTGTCAGCAGGGTAGTGAGAAGGTTAAGAAGATGCCTACAGTCTCTTAAGTCATAAACTTCAAGAACATAGAATCTAGAGATAATGTAAAAAGTCTCCAAAGCCCCACAATACCAAAACCATGATAAATGCTGTGCTGCCATCTCCAATCTACATGTGAGTGCTGGCTAGTTTTATGTCAACCTGATGTGAGCAAGAATTATCTGAGAAAAGAGAACCACAATTGAGAAAGTGCCTCCAGAAGACTGACAGGCAAATCTGAGGGGTACTGTGTTGATTAATGATGGATGTGGGAGGACCCACCGCACAAGAGGTGGTGCCATCCTCAGCAGGTGGTTCTGTGTGTACAAAAAAGCAGGTTGAGTAAGGCATGGGGAGCAAGCTAGAGAGCAGCCCTCCTCCACAGTCTGTGCTTCAGTTCCTGCTTCCAGATTTCTGCCTTAAATTGTGCTGAAGTCCCTGGAGGATGCACTGGAAAAGAAAGTGTAAGCAAAATCCACCCTTTCCTCCCAAAGCTGTTATTGGTTATTGTGTTTGTTCACTACAATAGAAAACAGAAAGAAAGGAAGGAAGGAAGACAGAGAGAGAGAGAGAGAGAGAGAGAGAGAGAGAGAGAGAGAGAGAGAGAAAGAAAGAAAGAAAGAAAGAAAGAAAGAAAGAAAAGAAAGAAAGGAAGAAAGGAAGAAAGACGCTTGTTAGCTTATAGGTCAAGGAACTTCTCTACTGTTAAAGTGAAAAGAAGTTACCAGTAGATAAACCCAAACTCAGAAATACCATTTTTCTCCTTTTTTTCCCCTATTCTTTTGAATTCCCTACATGGTCTTACCACATCAGTATGGTCTTCACATTTACAACAAAATGGTAATTCCTTCCAAGAACATTCTTTAAGATTCTTTTAGATTATAAAGATATCTTTGTCTGCTGTGTAAGTACTCCTGGGCTTGTCTAAGTCTTCTAATAGTCACTGAAGTATTTCCGTCACTTTGTCAGCATTATGTCAATACCATATGAGAAGGACTTTGGCAGATACAGGGAGTGGGAGAGGAAGAGAAATGAGCAAACCCCAGAAAAGTAAGCGACACAAATTCATCATCTCTAGAGACAGCTCATGCCACATCCCAAATGTCCCTTCATCTGTATCCTATGAGTCTGAGAATTCTCTAACTCTGGGAATTTTTAGAAATTCCTGATCAGTTATGAAGGTTGCTGTCATTGAAAAGTCTGCTTTGTTGCTGAAAAGGTGGATTCAAATGTAACTCCAAGTCCCACTACCCAGCATTGAAAGTAAAACAACTGCTTTGCTTCAGTGTCTGAATGGTAGCTCGACCGTTTTCTTCCAAGGCTGGAAACAATACCAAATATAACTTTGACTAAGTCTAACACTGACATGGCCCCTTTGGACGTTCCTTTGAACTCATAGAAATGGAAAAGTGGGTCCACACAATGATGTTAGGGGCTCACTTGCATGTACAAGGTTTTGTAGCCCATGAGGATGATCTGGCGATTTACACCATTCAACATGAAGTAGCATGATGATTAGTGAAAGAATAATTCAGCCGATGGAATTTGTCACCTGGCTCATCAGAAGCCATCTATTCATGAGATAAGGTGGTGAAAATCTTAGCATGGGAAATGGTTATCATACCACTCTCACCTTAAATTCTTTCCATTGTTAGGATATGCACAGAAAAAAAAAGAAAGAGAAAGATTCCTTGGACAGAGCAGATGGTTTGATGTGCACGCTCAGTGATTTGTGGACATGCAGTTTAAAATGACAGTCTTTATTGCTCCCGAAACATAGCTTCTTGTGACAGAAGCAAAGCAAAGAGGCTTCTAAGTATGCAGATGTGCTAATACAGGCATAAATAGATACTACACTTCTATTAAAAAACCTCAAGGTCATTCCTCCCCATGTGTCATAAAGACACCATTTTTACTGATAGATGGATAATATAATCTGAAAAGAGCTGTGAGACAGCCATCACAAATTTCCTAAATAGAGTTATAAGAGAGGGGAATATAAAGGGATATCAATCTTTGCCTTTCTGTCTTTGTGATGATATGCAGGCACATGTCTGTGGAGGTTAGTCTGCATGAGTGTGGAAGTGGGAGCTTGAGCTCAGGTGTCTTCCTATCCATTTTGTTTTTGAGACAAGGTCTCTCATTGAACCTTAAACTCTCGAATTCTGCTAGACTGGCTGGCCAGTGAGCCCCAGGTTTCCACCGAGCTCCATCTCCTCAATTCAGGGTTCCAAGTATGCATCACCACCCTTGGCTTTTTTTTGCATGAGTTCTGGGAATTGAGCTCAGAAATTCATCTCAGATGGAAAGTGCTCTACCAACTGAGCTGTCTCCCAAGCCCAGAGACAATGAACCATCTCCCAAGCCCAGGGACATCCATAAAGTCTTGCCAACATGGATACCTAAACATGAGCTGAACAAGCACAACAATAGGTGTGCTAAAGAGGGACAGGGAAAGCTCACAAGGGCTCAACCCTATACAAAGAACTGCAGGCAGCTAAGGAATACTGAGTGAGAAGTATATTCTTCCCTAGGGAAGAGCTCACCAGTTATTCATTCATTACCAATGAGTCAGCCCTGGAAATATGCAATTAAGTAACACTATACAGATTGATCAGGTTATCTTTATGAGTATGTATTCATATCACATGTATATGTGTATACATGTAACAACAATTAATTTAAAAAAAAAGAGGCCATGAACTTGAAAGAGAGCAGGAGGTGGAGGGTGTATGGTATATGGGAATGTTTGGAGAGGAAGGGAGGGGGGATAATAATATAATTATATTATTATCACAAAATAAGAGAAATAATTTTTAAAAATACTTTGGTTCTCCTTAGAATGAGCCAATCCCAGAATATTCACTTCAGTTAGGCATTACAACAACAAAAAGAGATTCTAAAACTTTAAGATACGGGCATACAGCACAAATTTACCCTTTTCAGAATACCTGTGTGGTTGTATTTATAGAGAATGGGGGCGGGGAAGATTCTGAAAACCTTTAATGACAAGCCCAAGAATAAAATGTAAGCGAGGACTTCCATTTTTCAATGGACCAGATGTCACACACCTGAATGGCTCCTTGGACACTCATTCTCAGCCTCCTTTCCGTCGATGATGTTCCCAGACTTTGTGCCTCATTTTTGCTGCATTGTTGTGCATCTGTGTCCCCTAGAACTCAGCTGCCACCGGTGTGTGACAAGTTATGGAACCCTTAGCTCCAGGCACAGCTTCTGAGGCAGGAAAGCATAGAGAATAGCTTGGTAACCTAGACCCTCCATCTGCATGTGCTATACGCATGCATTCTTCTTCTGACAATACATTTAGCAACCCTTTGGCAACCTAGGACTTCCATCTGTATTGAGCTGCATATGCAATCCAAACAATGGGACAAGTTTCCTACCCCTTGACAATCATCACATATAGACAAATCCCATCCAACTGTATGCAGGTTATGTCTGAGCATAAGCATGGAGGGGGCTGGGGTATCTGACCTGAACTGGTTTAAGGCAAACTGTGTCCTCTGTGTAAACTTCTGGGGAGAACACTTGTGATGGTTCTTCTTGGTTGTCAACTTGGCTATATCCAGGATAACTAAGAATTCAAGCTGCTAGGCCCACCTGTGAGGGGATTTTAAGGTAACTGGATCATCTGAGGTAGGAAGACCCACTTTAAATCCAGACCAATTGAGGTCAGAAGACCCACCCTAAATCTAGGCCACACCTTCTCCGGGCAGCCTATGTAAATGTCAGAGAAGAAAGAAGCTTTTCATTCCTTCACTGGCATTAGAGCCTACTTCTTTGGGATTCCGATCTGTACTGAAGACCAGCTGAGACAATCAGCCTTGTAGATTGAACAACCACTGAATTCTCAGACTTTCTGTCCAGAGACAGCCATTGTTGGACTAACTGGACCAGATCACAGCTGGTAAGCCATGCTAATAAATTCCAAATAGAAATATGCATTTTGCTGGGCGGTGGTGGCGCACGCCTTTAATCCCAGCACTCAGGAGGCAGAGCCAGGCAGATCTCTGTGAGTTCGAGGCCAGGCTGGGCTACCAAGTGAGTTCCAGGAAAGGCGCAAAGCTACACAGAGAAACCCTGTCTCGAAAAAACAAAAAAAAAAAAATATGCATTTCTAGTTATGTTATGTACATTCTATTTGTGTTATGAACACTGAACAAAGGCTTAAGCAATCTAAATCTGTCAGTCAAAATAAAGAGACTCTCAGACGATGCCCTTAGCAACCAAACTCTTCCTCATTTGAACTCCATAAAAGGAAGACCCAAACAATAATCAGGGCCCTCGAGGACCCTGTCTCTTGTGACTCAGTGTCACTCTTGATGGCGTATTCCTTTCTGATCTACACTACTGCTTTGAATAACGTATTTTTGCTACTTTGCAATCCATGTATGCTTTTATGCGCTGCTGAACGAGATGCCAAGAACCTGGAGACATCCGGCTCAGAGCCCAGTCACCAGTAACACTTCCTCCTAAATTCGAAGCCAGTAAACATGATTGCATATACGATTTCCTTCTTTGTGTGGAGATTTAAAAGTTTAGCTGTGTCATATTCAAAGTAAGAGGTTTTGTTGTTGTCATTCAGTGTTTATCTGCCATCATCGTTATCAGCTTCCTAGTGGCACAGATGGGAAGCTGGAGCCACCGTTTGTCCCAGTGTCCTGCTGCTCACAAACACTGACTCTGCGGACTCGACTTCCTGGATAATTCCAGGACATTTCTACTTCTGTGATCTCTCATTCTTTGCATCGTTTTATGCAAATTCTATCACATGACCTTTGACATACCTGGCCCGAGGCGCCTCTGGGGATTCACATTTCTCTTGGGAAAACACCCAGTGACCTGCTTCTGAGGCCCCCATGATCTAAACTTTGCTCCAGACTCATAAAATTTGGAAGATTTTCTTTTTCTTGTTTATATGTATGCATGGTGTGTGAGTGTGTGTGTGTGTGTGTGTGTGTATACACTCATGTGTAAGTGTGCAAGTTGGGGCACACATGTTACAAGGTCAGAGGACAACCTCAGGTGTCAGTCCCCCTCTGCTACATTGTTTGAGACAGGGTCTCTAAACATTCACCATTGCACATCATTCACCATTGCACACCATTCGCCATTGCACACCATTGATTCACCATTGCACACCATTCACCATTGCACACCATTGATTCACCATTGCACACCATTGATTCACCATTACACACCATTTATTCACCATTGCACACCATCCACCATTGCATACCATTCACTACTGTACACCATCCACCATTGCATACCATTTACCACTGCACACCATTGCACACCATCTACCATTGCACATCATTCACCATCACATGCCATTCACCATCACACACCATTCATTCACCATTGCACACCATCCACCATTGCACATCACCCACCATTGCACACCATTCATCCACCATTGCACACCACTGATTCACAATTGCACACCATTCACCACTGCACACCATTCATTCACCATTGCACACCATTCACCATTGCACACCATTCACCATTGCACACCATCCACCATTGCACACCATTGATTCACCATTGCACACCATCCACCATTGCACACCATCCACCATTGCACACCATTGATTCACCATTGCACACCATCCACCATTGCACACCATTCACCATTGCACACCATTCACCATTGCACATGCCAGAGTAGCTGGCCCATGAGCTTGTGGACATCTCTTGTCTCCGCCTTTCCCCTTGTCACAGGCTTGCTGTGTATGTGTGTGCTACCACATCTGGCTTTCCACACATTCTGAATATCCAAACTTCAGTTCTCAGGGTTCCACAGTGAGCACTTTATCCACTGAGCCATCCCCCCAGCCCTCCTTTTATAAAATATGAAGTTTCCGTGTGAACTACAGCCCGCAGCCAGCTGTGTCATTAGACGAGTCCATGCATGGTGTCACCTGGGTGCTCTTTCCATTGTCAGCAACACTCACTCCGTTCTTTCTTCCAACTCTCACAAAGGCTGCAGGTCTTCAAAACTGGGAGTTGCTCAGTGTGTGGAAAGTTTCACTTAATGTTAGACAACAACCTCTAGAAACCTTGTGCACAGCACAGCAAGCAGCACTGAGCGCTTGAAGCGCTATACACGGTGCACTTGGGCAATAGGGTGGACCTCATGTCAAGTGTTCTTAACACAAAAATAAAACACTAAGAGGTACTAGGAAAATTTGGGAGCCGTTGGGCATGCCCACAACCTTGATTGTGACAATTACAATTATTTGCATATATTACAGTTGTTTGCGTATGCCCACACTTAATAAATTATACATGTTGAATATGTACATTTTTTCATTTAACAATTATATATCAATAAGGTCCCTTAATTTTTTAATTGAAAAGGCTAACGTTATATTTTAGAGGAAGACTTCCTGATCCATCTGGAATGCATTTAATATCATACTGTGTTCTCCCATAATATCAGCTTCCTACACCGCACCACTTACACCGTGGCTTGTTTTCCTAGTAGACAGGAACATCACGGAACTAAAGGGTCATGGCTGTCTCATTCACTTTGGTACTCTCTCTGTGCTGAACACAGCATCTGGTACATGTCAGGGACGTCATGAACACCATATAACCATGTCAACTTGATGACGAATGTACCTTTGGCTAGTCTTGTCATATAAAAGTGTGATAATATTTGTAATCTAAGAAATAAAGCTTACCTGAAGATCAGAGGACAGAGCCAGCCACAGAGTTAAACATAGAGGTCAGGCAGTGGTGGCACACACACCTTTAATCCTAGCACTCGGGAGGCAGAGATCCAAATGGATCTCTGTGAGTTCAAGGCCATGTTGGGATACATGAGACTGATCCAGTCTAGGAGAGAAACAGAGCCAGGCAGTGCTGGCACACACCTTTAACCCCAGGATTTGGGAAGCACACACACCATTAACCTCAGCACTAGGAAGGTTGAGACAGGAAGTGAAATGGCTGGGCAGACAAAGGCATATAAGGCGTGAGGAGATAGGAAACTAGAGAGCCTTTCAGCTGAGGACTCAGAGGCATTCAGTCAGCAGATTCGTGGAGTTGGCGAGATGAGAAGTAGCTGTGGCTTGTTCTTTTGTCTCTCTTATCTTTCAGCATTTACCCCAATATCTGGCTCCAGTTTTTATTATAAGATCATTTAGGATTTGTGCAGTGAACAGCTTCCCAGATAGCTTTGAAATCAGATCAACAGAGGCTGGAGAGATGACTTGGCAGTTAAGGGCACCTGCTGCTCTTGCAGAGAGCCTGGTTTTGTTCCTAGCATTCACCTGGCGTAGTACAACCATCCAAAACTCCAGTTCCAGGGAATTTAGAGCCCTCTTCTGAATTCACCCGGCACCAGACAATCAGACAACACGCACATATATACAAGAAGGCAAACACTCCTACACATAAAGTAAAAATAATAATAAATCTTTTAAGAAAAACAAATTTGTATTAACAACTCAAAACACGAGAGTAATATGTCTGCCTAATGTTGTATTTGAAATTTTATGAGTAATTTGTCTGAAATTCAAGCTTCATTGGGCAATCCACTTTGTAATTGCTAATTATGAATGTGTTGTTAATTTTACTTGAACATTATCAGAGACTTTGCAAGTCCTTTCATTTCACACTGAAAGGCATCTCCCAAAGATGTCACAGGTAGGACTGCCTGTTGATGATATGGACCATCCCTTCCTCATCCATTTACTGACCCAGGAGAACCTTCCTCTGAAACGAGATCCTAATTAGTATTAACAATAAAAACCCAGAGTCAGACATCAAGGGTGAAACTTCTTACCTCTACAAAATCCCAGACCAAATGGAGGAGAACCCATCTCTACAAATCCTCAGATTGAATGGGCACTGAGATCCTGTCTCCACAGACTTATATTCCTGTCTCCACCTCCCAAATTCTGGGATTAAAGCTGTGCGTCACCACCGACCTGCTCTGTTTCTCTTTTAGACTGGTTCATCTCTCATAGCCTGGTGTGGCCTTGGACTCCTGATCTTCCTGCTTCCTTCTCCCAAGTGCTGGGATTAAAGGTGTGTGCCACCACTGCCTGGCCCGTATGATTAACTAGTTGGCTAGCTCCACCCTTTGATCTCCAGGCAAGCTTTATTTGTCAGAATACAAACAAAATATCATGCAACATTCCTCTTTCTCTCTTTCTCTTGTCTGGGTATATTGCAGGGCCCTCGTCTCTGGGTTTCATCTTGTTTTACTTCCAGTACTTGTGCTGACCATGGACTGATGCCAGCACCGTCACTCATGACTAGCACTTAAGCCACACTAAGTCACTGTCCTAGACACTGCCTTTACTATACCACACCTTCAAAAACCCCAGTGACACTTTGTGACGGGCACTCGTGAGTCCCTTTGCTTCATTTCTAGATGGCTTTCACCACTAAGGAATATATCTTTGTGTTATTCTAAAATTATCTTCCTCTAAGCTGTGAGCTGTTTGAGTTTCAATAGACAGTTTGCTTTTCGAGAGCCACATTCTGTTTATTTCGGTATCTGCAGGATCTATGGCCATGACTGGCACATGAAAGATTCTGCAGGATAAAAATGAATACCATTACCTCTAAAGCTATGCTGTGCAAAGAAAATCTCCTATTTGTGGTCAGTTTCTTAAGGGTGGGAACAATGTTACAGAGCTGTGCATTAAATAGGCCTCTCATAAACTGGCATCCTGAGTTCCTTAAGTAATTAGTTTTTAATTTGAGAGGCAAATTAGCAGGCATAGGAGAAGAAACAGTTGGTAAGTGTTTGTCTACTAAGAGTCTTTATACTAAATTAAAAGTTGTAAATATTAACATGAAATCACAATGCTGAATATAACTGCATATAGGAGTAGATATTAGCAGCAGTAAAAATAAAATTAATGGTCAAAAAGATAATTATATACTGTAGAAATGGATCTAATCTTAATTTTTCTGTAAAAGGACACCTAAACAAAATAGAGAAATTTAAAAATGCACCCTTATGCACACAGGCCTAAACATGCCTATAACTTGAAGCATTTCAATTTTAAAATATATTTTCACTTTTGTGCTATAGCTTGAAAGAAACCTTCAACAATTCTCCACTTCCATTACTTGCCAGTTCCCATGTGCCCCAGTGGCTTGTCTAGATGTTTTTAACCTCAACATGTTGCAGAAAAAGAGTTATCAATATCCTGTTGTGGATGAAATACATTTTCCACTTTCTATGAAATGTTTAGCAAGAGCAATGATGCCATCATCTTCTTGTTGTGTGTAGAGATCTATAGAGAAAGAATCAAAGACAGAGGAGAAGCCAATGAGTCAATCTATTAATTAATGGGAAAGAGCATTCTAAAATGGTAAAGGACTCACCTGGATGCTAGCTATACCTTCATTGGGTGGGGTAATAGTCAGTCAGTGTGTCTTTAAAAACACATTGCACACAGGATTCATGTGGTCTACAGCTGCACACTTCCCCTCCTCCAAGAAATCTTATATCTCATCATTTATAGCAATCAAGAAGAAAATGAGATTTAAAAAAAAAATAAACTAAGCTTTATAGCCAGAAATACCTGATGGTGTAATGAGCAACTCAATACTTTGTTGTCTTTTATTTATAACCCTTACTAGTTTCTATGGTACATTGACTGTACAATCTATATTCAAATATGGCCCTGTGGTGGTTTGAGTGAGAATGGCCCCCATAGGTTCACATCTTTGAATGTTTAGTTCCCAGTTGGTGGAATTACTTAAGAAGTATCCGGAGGCGTGGCCTTGTTGAAGGAGGTGTGTCACTGGTGGTGGGCTTTGAGGTTTCAAAAGTCCACGCTGGGCCCAGTCTCACTGTCTCTGCCTCTTGCTGGTAGATCAGATGTGAGCTCTTAGCCCCACTGCCCCACTGCCACGCCTGCCTGCCATGGTTCCCCACCATGATGATCATGGACTCACCCTCTATAACTGTAAACAAGTTGTCAATTAAATGCTTTTTTTTTTTTTTAAAAAATGAGTTACCTCTGTCATGGTATCTCTTCACAGCAATAGAATACTAAGACAGGAACCATGGTGGATGATAGTTTTGTCATTTTTGTGGTTCAAGAAATATGAACAGGGTGGTAGGAATTCATTCTATGTTAAAGTTTGTTAAAATATGTGATTTACAGTATAGAACCACAATATCAATTGATCGCTTCGGAATTATCAGACCTATTAGAGGGACGAGATGGGTGGAGAGTGAAGTGTATTCCTTTCATCAAAGACTCTGGGAACACATGGCTTCAGCACATAACAGAGCAAAGGATGGTGTTAAAGGGAGTTCTTTGCATGCTTCCTTTAAGTGAGCACCCATCATTAAATATCATTTTGTTTTCTGAATAGAAAATTCTGTTTTAAAGAATATTATTATGTGCAAATGTGTGTATGTGTGAGAGGCAGAGAGACAGACAGAGACAAAGAGAAAGACAGAGAGAGAATATATTTTTATGTGGTCATGCTGGTATTCAGCCATTTAATACTTTCTAGTAATAGTAAGATTGTATGGGACATGAAACTATCCACTCCCAACACAGACAAGAGTAGCCACTTGGTTTCAGAGTGTTGTGTGTTCTCCATGTTGTAGCTACAGGCCATGATTTTTGTTTGTTTCTTTGTTTTTTTTTTTTTCAAGACAGGGTAGCCATGGCTATCCTGGAACCCCCTCTGTAGACCAGGCTGGCCTCAGCCTCCCCAGTGCTGGAATTAAAAGCGCATGCTACCACTGCCTGCAGGCCATGATTGTTTATCTCCCCAAGAGAAGCTAATAGAAGCCGCTTGCCCTCTATCTCTTTCACTCACACTGTTTCTGCTCCAGAGCAAGTTTGAGGGGAATCCCTGGAGTAGGTTAGGACCAGTTTCCAGTGGAAATGCTTCTATTTTAAAAGAGAAGGCAGCAGGGAGGGGAGATTCCTCTGCCTCTGTGATCCTCCTTCTGACAAACTGCTCTTTGGGAGACAGATTGCTTTTTCTGCCGCCTCCACACATCTGGGGGGTGTGCAAGGATGTGCAAGGAAGCCCTCTGTACTGGAGATGGTTCAATTCTACACTCATACCTCCTAAGGAGGGGGACAACCTTGTGGAGAAAATGGCACAGGGGCCTTTTTCAGAATGTGCTTGTGAGAGACCTCCAGGGTCTGCTGAAATGCCCTCCCTCTCTCCGCCCCGGCCCCGACCATGCACTCCATGTTGGTGGGACTGCAGCTCCCTGATTCCATTTGCCTCCCGGCTATGATGTCAGAAGCCAGGTAGCCTGAGATATTCAGGGTTTTCTTTATTTGAGTTGTATCATATGTTCAAGCTGTCTCCCCAAACTCCTGATGGAGCTGCTAAAAATAATGTGACTCCTGAGACAAATAATGAGTAATACTCCAAGCAGTGCTGTGGGAGAGGGAGGAGAGTGTTTGCAGCTGAGATTTCAAAAGGAATCAGTAGGGAAAAGAGATCAAAATGAAGGCAAGAGCTGATGGGAGAAACACCCTTCTCCTGCTGAATTCTCTCCCCTGGTGCCTGTCAGTGAACCAGGGCAGAAACAAAGATGTCAAAGGGGTTCTCAAAGAGCAGCTCTGTGAAACCTTAAAATTAACAAATAAAAATGTCAAACAACAGTTAAATTGAAAATATCCAGAGAAGCTGTGTAAGGTTCATTATCAACAGAACTGTATTATTTTTGTAGGTAGGGAGAATAGGCTGGGAAAGGTTTGATGACTGACCTATGACATGAGAAATAAGCAAAAACATGTTTACCCTGGGAATCAGAGTCACGGATTCTGAAAACAGCAACCTTTCTGAGTTTCCTAAGCACACAAAGCCCTTGGATTTTCATCATAATGCAACAATTGAAATGTGTTTACAGTCCTTTGCTGTTCATTGTGAGGCATGTGTGTGCATATGCATGTGTGTGTATATGCATGTATGTCTGTGTGTGCATGTGAGTATGTGTATGCATGTGTGTGTGCATGGGTAGAGGGGGAGTGCTGGGCATTGATCCGAGAGCCTGTGCCTGCCACGCAGATGCTTTACCATTAAGCTACAAATCCCAAGCTCTAGATAAGGAGCACCAGCTACCATTAATCAAGCACACAATTAGTAAAATAAATGTATAATTTTGGCAATAGATATGAAATGTGACAACCTCCACCTGTAGAGTACCTCATACTAATCTCTGAAATTTCCTAAGGAATGACTTCAGGGGACTTTTGGAATTCCGGTAAGTGGTGGTGAATCTTGATTATCAAGTGCGAAGGATTTAGAGTCACCGTGGAAATAAACATCTGGGCACATCTGTGAGGGGTTTCTAGGATGAGTTAAGTAGGTGTAAAGATCCTTCCCAAGAGTGAGCTGCACCAGGCCTTGGATCTCAGACTAAAGAGAGAAAGCAAGCTTAGGACCAGGATCCTCTTCACTGTTTCCTGAGTGTTGACACAGTGTGACCAGATGCCCCACACCCCTGTTCCATGCCTTCCCCATCATGATGACTAAGCACTCTAACTGTAAGATAACATAAACCCTTCTTTCTGGAAGTTTCTTTTGTTGGGTGTTTTCTTATAACAGTGAGAAAAGTAACCAGTGCGTTTTAGTTCATAAGAAGTTGTCATGTTAAACAATCCTCAAGTTAATTTCATTTTGAAACTTGAGCTTTAAATTTGGAAAAGTACATCCAAGAACAATCTTTTTCCAATCCAGTAACAATGATTTTAAGGACTCTTAACTTGAGATTTTAAAAATGAAAATGAAAATCTCTCCTTAACTTTATAAATTGATTTGAATCTGTGATTCGGAACTTGCTAACCAAAAATACATTTCACTTGTGATTACTGTCCTATAACATCATCCAAGGGCTTAGTATCCATTATTTTTATATTGTATTAAGATGTAAATTGATATGTTATATGAATTCTCCTGTATTCTATTTCAAATCATACTCCATGAATCCTTTGTCATCATCATCATCACCATCATCACCATCACCACCACCATCATCACCATTATCATCACCACCACCACCACCACCACCACCACCACCACCACCACCACCACCACCACCACCACCATCATCATCATCATTTTGTATAGGAAAAGAGAAATCCATATTGCACCAAATATTGAAGATTTATTTTTAATCGGTGATCTGCTGTTAGGGGCAAGTGGATGCGTTTTTCAAAACACATTGATTCAGACCCTGCCCAGCACCATCACAACTGAGCAGGAGAAGGAGAATTTCACAGCTGCCTGAGGCCCCTGCGGAGTGAGGAGAAAACACTGCTTGAGCAGTGCCATGCCCTGAGGTCATCAGAGTGGGAGAACCGCCCCTACCCCTCACCATCTGCAGCACTCACTCAGGAGAGTGGCCCCTGCACCTCACCTGGACAGCACAGCAAAGCTGGCCCTGATGGTGAAGGTATGGGTGAGCCATAGGGCAAAAAAAAAAAAAAAAAAAAAAAAAAAAGAAGAAACAGCTCCGCCCCTTTCTCCTTGTTGCATAGGATGAAGCCATGCTGGAGAGCTCACCCTGGTGGTGATGATGGGGGAGAGCTGGAGGGCTGACCAAACCTGCAACTACCCAGGCTAAGAACCAGGGCTATGAGTTGGCCCACCCCATCTAGGAACTGCTGGATGAAGGGGCCAGTCCTACAGACCCAAAGCTGCAGGATCTCCATGACACTGGGCAACAACAGGATATCCAAGCAGGGTCCCAGTGAAGGCCCAGCATCGATAGTGTAGCAGAAACCAGAGGTTTTAAAACAGACCAATGACTCTTTGTAATGAACATTTGCAAGTAAATGGACTAAAGAGCAAACTGTGTGACTCACTGTGTCACACTATGGCTTCCACGATGAGATCTCTTTCTCTCTCTCTCTTTCCTTCCTTCCTTCCTTTCTTCTTCCTTCCTCCCTTTCTCCTTTCTCTCTTTCTTTCTTTGTTTCTTTCTTTGTTTCTTCCTTTCTTTCTTTGTTTTTTTGTTTCTTTCTTTGTTTCTTTCTTTGTTTCTTTCTTTGTTTCTTTCTTTGTTTCTTTGTTTCTTTGTTTCTTTCTTTCTTTCTTTCTTTCTTTCTTTCTTTCCTTCTTCCCTCCTTCCTTCCTTTCCCTGTTTTCTTTTCTCTTAAATTTTATCTTACTTTACTTTGGGAGGGAGGATACAAGGGCAGACAGTGGATACCAAGTAACAGGGAGATGAATGGGATCAAGATGCATGATGTGAAAGCCACAAAGAATAAATAAAATAAAAAAAAAGAATTGTTGGGGGTCACGAGCGATCTCAACACAGCCCAAGATGACCATTTCAAGAATCTGGATTAATTAAAAAGGGTGTAACTCTTGCCCAGGCTAGAGTACCTGTTCCCATGCAGTGACATTAAATTCTATTTGGCTTCACCACTTAAAAGTAACCATGCTCTCCCTAGAAGCATGAGCCCTTGAGATAATTGTTGTTTTATCCCACCTGCTGTAGGAAACAAGAATAAAACTTAAAGGTAAAAGCTTTATCCCAATGTGTCTAATATTCTGGATACAGAATGTAGATCTTCAGAGGTCAGGTCAGAAACCTGAGACACATCGTTGGTTTCTTGGGGACCTGGATTTGCAGAGACATGAAGGGGTTGGTTTGGAAGGGGGTTTGTTTGTTTGTTTGTTTGTTTTTCTTTGCCTAGGCCATCAGCAAAATCACAACAAAGTCAGAATTTATGACCCCTTCCTTATGCTTACTAAAATATCAGGATAAAAATATTAATTCTAGTATTAACTTCAGGGCCTCTTTAGAAGATATTAACTAAATGTTATTAAACAAAACTCATTAAGCACCTGAACTGTGTTCTATGTTCAGTTTTGAAACAGAGGAAAGGAGCCGGGCGGTGGTGGCGCACACCTTTAATCCCAGCACTTAGGAGGCAGAGGCAAGCAATCTCTGTGAGTTCAAGGCCAGCCTGGTCTCCAAAGTGAGTTCCAGGAAAGGCGCAAAGCTACACAGAGAAACCCTGTCTCGAAAAACAAAAAACAAAACAAAACAAAAAAAGAAACAGAGGAGAAGCACAATGCAAAGATTAATAATTTAATTCAATAACTGCTTATGGAGTTATTACAGAGAGGTGGGATTCTAGCACACGGTACCTCAAAACTCACATGAGTGGAAGACTGGAAGTTCATTTAACAGCTACTGGAAGAATAGTTCTGTCCAGGCACCCCATCCCAGACCTGCCACCTGCAGGGACAGAAGAAGAATGAGTGTTGGCAAAGCTCTTTAAACAGCTTTTGTTGAGAAATCATGCTTGCTGGTATTTCATATTTCTATAAATATACTAGGGAAAGGCTAGTTCCCTTGCATACCAAATATGGTAATAAGAAATTAAATTTTGATGCTACCATGGACACCCTGATTCTAGCCAGGAGAATGTAAATAGAAATGATGAGAACACCCTCTCCCAGCTGGAACTGCATGTGGGCCTCCCTGGAAGGGGCGTGTGTGTGTGTGTGTGTGTGTGTGTGTGTGTGTGTGTGTGTGTGTGTGTTTTGTAATGATATGCCCAAACAAAACAACTCCTTCTTCTCCAAGGTAGCTCTGCTCAGCACTGTGGTGTAGAAGCATATGGGTGTTAAAGAATATCACCTGAGGCAGTGGGCTGGCTCTGGAGGAATGAGCATCGCTCTTCATTAAAATAAAAGGAAGAAATAAGTCTTTGGTGTATCTTTTAACATTTTTGCAATTTCTATTTCACCACAAACTGAAGTATCTAAAACCAGTTATACCCATAAGCAGCATTTATGAGGCTTAGCCCCTTCGAAGATCTGGGGTTGATGAAAGTGAATAACGGTTTTGAGCCCATTGAAAACTGCTATTAAGGCCAATCAGATAAGCCAGATTTGAAAATCTCTAAAGAATAGTAATAAAGAAGATCAGAATTTGGCTGTTGTTGAAAAAGAAAAAAAAAAAATATTCTGGGCTGTCCGAACAAAAGAGGTGGGTTTCCTCTAAGAAGTGGTTCTCAACCTTCCCAATGCTGCGACCCTTTAATATAGTTCCTCATGTTGTGGTGACTCTCAACCAGAAAATTATTTCATTGCTTTTTCATAACTGTAATGTTGCTACTGTTATGAATCCTAATTTAAATATTTGGCATGTGACCCCCTAAAGGGGTCGTGACCCCCAGGTGGAGAACCACTGCTCTAAGACGTCACAATGATTTACAAGTTATCACTGACTTTCTGAATGGAACTCTATTTTGCTAACTATTACTTGGGAAGGTACAAAACACTAGGAATGTAATTCTTAGGGAAACAAAATATAGGGCTTATTGTCTACTACCCCACAGTGAGTGACTGAATAAGCCTATTTACCATGATGTACTTCTCTCATTTCTGAACCCCACAAAAGACTTAAACCAAGATGGAGAACGGCATTTTTCCTTCTGACTAATGGAGAATTTTATGAGGATAAATAAACTGATACTAATGGACCAGGTATCTGGAACTTTGCATCAGAAAATACAATAAAAATACATTGCATTGTTGAAGCTTTCTTAAAGAAAAGGACACTTGAGTTGACTTGTGTTATACAGCTGGGGATGAGGCTCCATGGGAACATTTGTCGATAACATTCGGAAGGCCCTGAATTTCATCCCTAGTACTGAGAGTAGGAGTATGTATTAGTATGTATTATACTTGTCTATGTACTGAGATAGAAAGGGGGTTTCTCTGGTATGTTACAGTTTATATAAACAAGATTTGATAACATTCTCAGATCTCTAGAGGTTTAAAATATATGATAATGATCTACTTCCTAATTGAAATAGTGAATTTCTGTAGCTGAAGTTTTCCTGGTCCTGCCTGGCCCACGGTCAGGACAAATCTCTCTTGTTTTGTTTTGTTTTGTTTTTTCCGAGACAGGGTTTCTCTATATAGCTTTGCGCCTTTCCTGGAACTCGCTTTGTAGACCAGGCTGGCCTCGAACTCACAGAGATCCGCCTGCCTCGACAAATCTCTCTTACCTGCCAGTCCTGCAGCCACTTGGACCCAAGCAAACACACAGAGATTTATATTACTTATAAACTGTATGGCAGGCTTCTTGCTATCTAGTTCTTATATCTTAAATTAACCCATTTCTATAAATCTATACCTTGCCATGTGCTCGTGGCTTACCGTTGTCTTACATCATGCTTTTCATGGCAGTGGCTGGCAGCATCTCTCTGCCTCAGCCTTCCACTTCCCAGAATTCTTCTCCCTCCTTGTCCTGCCTATACCTCCTGCCTGGCTACTGGCCAATCAGCACTGTATTTATCAATCAATCATCCACAGTAGATTTCCATATAAATAAAATTAAGAAAACACATTTTCCTGAAAGGAAATGTTGAGCATGATTTTTGAGGACCAATGGTAGTTGCTACTTAGGAAGACGTACACTCATCAAGGTAGTCAGGAAAGATTCGATCAAGGTGGTTTTGTAATGGATTTGATAGACTGATTTGGAGAGTTGGCCGTGCATAGGTTATAGGGCAAAGCCTGGCCAAGCAGAGGAAGGTACATGCAAACATCATATGTAAAGGTTTCTGGGTAAATAGCAAAATGCTCATCATTGCTGGTGTGGGGTGGGGAGTAGAGTTGAGATCAGGTAACAACAATATGTATGGTCTCAGAGATCTTTCAGCATGGGTTCTCGGTGTTTTCTATAATATTGTTTTCATGGCCTCAAAGCTACCTTTTCTGATAATTTGTGTACAGATTTTTTTTTTTTTTTTTCTTTTTTTTTTAGCCATGCTTTCCTGACTACTCGGTTTCTGCATAATAGGTTAGATTGTTGTCCAGCATAGTTTATCCAGGGATCAAAGTGATTCCTCATACAAGTTTAGTTTCATAGTTTACACACATGCCTGATTGCAAGGTGATTAATTTACATAGCCATAAACGACAGAAGGCTAATTATGTGTGTTCTCTCTGAGGGGCTGTGTAAGCGCATGTTTACAGCAGGCTCTCTGTGTGTAATAGTTTAACAGATGCTGTAGACTAGTCACAGCAGAGGGACAGGATGCTGCATTTTTTGACTTGGAAGTTTACACCTCACTTAGATAAAACAGGGTGATAATGAAGTCGCTCGGATGTGCAGTTTCCTTGCTTCGGGGCCACATATGACACACTTCATCTAGAGCTGGCTCACTCATAAATGCAGACCCTTACCCAGAAGGGCCTTTATTTCAAGACACTACCAAATCAAAGCATTTCAGCTTAGAAATAGCTCAACATATTTTTGTTGATTGCATAACATTTGCTGGAAGAGGCAGATACAGCAGTGAGCAAACCAGTCAAGGACATGAGATTTAAATGGAGAGACTGCCAAAGTGTACAGCATACATACAGATACACACATACTTATGCACATATGTGCATACATGTATACGTACCTATACACATGCTTGCATTCACATATATACACATACTCTATATGCTCATGCATGCATATATACGTACATCTATACATGCACACATACATACATACATACATTCACATATATACATACACATATATGCATGCATGCACATACACAATTAAATACATATACATACATGCATACATACTACATACATGCATGCATATATGCATGTTATAGAGAAAGGAGACTAGAGAGAGTGAGGAAGGGGTGGGTGTTATTTTATCTCCAAGACCAAGGAAGTCCTCCTCAATATGATATTTTAGGGAAGACGTGAAGCCTGTTAATCCATGAACTAGCATGAGCTGAAGTTGTGCGCTGTGAGCTATTATCAAGAATTGGAGAAGAGCAAGATGGCCGTTGTGCCTGGAGCATGTTCCAAAAAGAGAAAGGGCGTAGAGAGGAGTCAGACAAACAGCAACAGTCCAGATCATGTGGGGCGTGTTGGCTTTGGTAAGGACTTTGGGTTTTCTCTGAGCTGAAAACTTAGAAAATGAAGACAGAACGACTATCCAGAGATCAGGGCCAGAAAGACCGTCCAGAGAAAGAGAAGGGCTGCCCCAGGCAGGAGGAAGATCCCAGCAGCAAGGATGGAGGGGGTCTGCTGAGTTGGTAACCGAGAGCTGATCATGGAAGATCACTTATTTCTACATCAGAGGGAAGGAGACGATCACTTGAGAGACTCCTATGACGGATCTGAATTTCTTTTCCCTTGTTTGTTTTTAAAGAAAAGAAAGAAACAAAGTAGCAACTGCATAAGAGTTTGGATTGAGGACAGAACGTTCCTCAGGCAAAAAAGGGCTACTTGGGAGAGCTACATGCAGGCAGAATCAGCAATAGACAGTGAACGTGACCGTCCTGATAACACAGGAAACACTGACGAGGTCGACTCATCCTTTAGTCTCATAGCAATCTTGTTCCACTTACATATTGCTGAAATAAAGAGAATAGACCATGGGTTCACTGTTGTGATAATCAGCCCTAAAGTGTGTTCTGCAACTCTGTTTATTTTTTATAGATTTTTTGGAGCAGAGTTTCTCTGTACAGCTTTGGCTGTCCTGGAACTCACTATATATAGAGCAGGCTGGCCTTGAACTTAGAGATCCTCCTGCCTCTGCCTCCCAAGTGCTGGTATTAAAGGCACCACCACCAACCCCAACAACTTGTTCAACTCTTTCATCATCTCACCTTCCTCTTTCTCCTCCTTTTCTCCTCTCTCTTTCTCCTTTATTTTCTCTATTAGATAAACAGTACTGAGCAACCCACCTAAGTTCATCATTGGCAACATTAGTGGGTGGGCTTTCCTTCATTCCTCTTTGAGTGTTTGCTAATGGCCTCTTCTCCAGACTCCCACCCCAAGTGCTTTCTCTCGGAGACAAAAGACAATTTCCTTCCTTGCTGCTCTTTAACAGCAAACTCACCATTAGGAGACAGAATCAAAAGTTTGGAAGGCAGCTAAATTGTTGCATAGTTTTGTTGAAGCCAGCATGAGGAATGAAATATTTAAAGGCAAGTAAAATGCCATGAAAATTCAAAAATCCGTTCTATTATTATTTCTGAAGCTCTGGCAGTGGGGCAGCTAGGCACATTAATTGGCATGCCTCTCTCAAATAAGCTGGCTATGCGCGGAAGGTAATAAACTTCAGGATATTTGGGAAATTAAAATCTAATGAGAAAGCATCCATGGTTTAATTCATCTCATTGATGCATGCCTTGTGCAAAACATTGAGAGGGATTGTGTGAAATATGCAACTGAATGAGAACTATTGCACATAATTAAAGAAGGAAAACTACCGAAGAGGAAGGAAGTATTTAATTATTTTTAGTGACCCCAATACCACTCATACACCATACTAATCATTCTCCAAAAACGTAGACTATCTTCAAGTTCAGTGTTTTTGCCCAGCCATTCCAACCGCCTAAGGTACCTTCCTGTATTGTCCACCTTTGAAATAGTTTTCTTCCCTTAAAATGCAGCTTCCTGGGAAGTTTTTAATCTCTCCAGTGGAAATTAATCCCTCTTTCACTCTCCTTGGCAACTGAGTGTTTTTACTGCTGATCTATCGCTGTCTGCTTACCCTATCCTATTCAGAATACTTTGAAGACAGACATTATATGTTCCTCTTTTTTTTTTAATAAGTTCAGTGTCCTTCCCAGTACCTTAGCCATAAAAAGTGTGTAAGATATATTTGTGAAGCTAATTTTTATCATATATCATCAGTCTGAGCTAGCTCAACCAAGGGGAAAATAAAACTTTAAAAAAGCTATACATATGATTTTTCAAGAGCTGGAAACATTGTTCATCTTGGCTGGGAAATATAAGAAGAATGAGCTGTATACTGGGCCTGACATGATTGCATTTTCAAGAAAACCTTTCTGAGACCTTTTTAAGATAAGAAAATTGAAGGTCATAAAGCTGACAAACCAAAACCCCGCAGCTTCAAGGAGAAAATGTCAATCTAGGCATGGTGGAAATTCCTCCAGATGGACTCCAGTGATAATCTGACTCAAAGTGTGCACTTCAGTGCTGCCCTAATACCACCCCCGGATCTGCTCCCGGCTGCTGAGAGAACCAGGAAAAGCACCTTTAATGAGCGCTTACCCTGTGCCCAGGATTGTGAAATTACTTCACATGCATTGTCTCTTTTGATGGTCACATTAAGTTCTATGCCATAGACTTACAGAGGCGTAGCGAGGAAGAGGATTCTCCCGGATGGTATAGCTAGCCAGTCGCTGCAAGGCTGAGCTTTCTGCCCCCATTCTGTGTGCCAAACTAAACACTGTGGTTATACTTTTAGTCCTTCTGGTTTTGTGACAGCGCCAGCTGAGCCTGCTCAGCTCTTCCAGACCATGTTCACTGCTCCTAGTCAACTTTCTTCTCGGCACTCCTAAGAGAAGTGCAGCTTCCCAGCCCTTACATTGCTAAGGTCAACCACTATTTCCTACCTTTCCCCACGGTCCAACACTCAGTCTTCTCAGAGCTCACCAGGCCACTCCCTGGGTACCCCGGGTGGATTCTCAGGGGATTACACCTCAACATGGCCCATGATGTCTTTCTTGAGTCTCCCCTCTCTGACCCCAGTCATGAAGAAATGGAACCTTCTCCCTTCCTCCAACCCCCCAGTTTCCTACCTCTCCTTACCCAGTTGTTCTTCACCCTAGACTTCCTATCCGCTGAATTTTTCACATTTGACTCTTGCAGTAGTTGACAACTAGACCTGTGCTTCTCTCCCACTGTTTGCTTTACTCTGGAACAATCCTGGGAAAGTTAGGGCTGAGAGGGGAGTTAGAATGAGAATTATTGCCATCGACAGAAGATAGCGTAACTAACAGTGAACTGTGATAAAGCGAGAGATGATGAAATTCGACCAATCTTGACACCTCAGTTCAAGAAAAGTCAGGTGATGGGATAAGAGTTTAAGGAGGACAAAATAAAGAATTTCAAAGTGGGTGACTGGGAACAGGGTCATAGCTTGGAAGACAGGTGAGACCAAATTGATGAGATAACACAGAGGCCGATGCTGAAGGGAATTCCATGATATGCATAGTGGCTGAGGGAGGAGGGAACAGATTCATAGTCAAGAGTGAGGAGCAAGGAAGGCCAATATACTTGTACTTGAAAAAATTGTCTTTAACACTCTAGCTCCCACACAAGAATTTAAAACAAATTTGACTCAAAAACCCTTCAGTATCATGAGTGGGAGTTTAATCAGCAAATCCCGTCAAGCACATTTTATGTAGCTTAAAGTCATTTAATTGGCCACATTATTAAATCATACATAGATAGACAGAACCACACATATGCTAACAAAATCCTTTGTTGAAAAATATCTTTCTTAAACTGAAAAGATAAAATATAAATATATTTTGTACTTAGAGTAAGTCAAAAGGCCAAACACATTAGATCCGTGGAACCACAGCTTAAGCCTTTAGCAGCTGGATAGCACATTGAACTTACAAGCAGACTATATTTTGAGGAATTAGATTGTTTATCATTTTTATATAATATCATATATATGTATGCATATTACATAAGTTACTTTTCTGTGCTGTATAGGGTTTATTTTGGATTCTTGCTCCAGAAGGATACAGGTCATCGTGAAGGGAGGATGTGGGAGCAAGCAATGAAGTCATGATGTCAGGGAAGGAGGCTGGCTGGCCACATTGCACTCATAGTCAAGAAGCAGAGAGGGAACAGAAAATGAAGCCAGGTTATACAGTCTGAAGGCCCACCCCCAGTGACACATATCCTCCACCAAGGTCCACCTCCTAAACACTCCACAACCATTCCAAACAGCACCAACAGCTAAGGACTACGGTGTTCAAATACATGAGCCTGTGAAAATATTTCATATTTATATGGAAATGTACACATATACCACACATGCACACACACCACACACACACATACATAGACACCATACACACTACATATACAAAAACATACACTACACACACACACACATCATACAATATGCACACCACATGCATACCCATACATGCACACCACAAACACCACACACACACACACACACACACACACACACACACACACACACAACACCACACCACATATATACACGTACACACATACAGAGGCATGCATGCATGCACACACACACATCCAAGTCCTGTCCATTGGCTTTTTTCTAATTTGGATACCTATAACTTGAGCTGACTCTCTAACTCTTAATACTCTTCCCCTCCACACGGATGAGAGCCATTGGAGTCCATTTGCTTAGGTCCTGTTGAGGGTAGAAGTTTCTGGCTCTAACTCTTTGGACAAACCTGTCTGCATGGTCAGGGCTTGGCAGCTTTTCACATTTCTTTCCATAATTCTTGCAGTCCAGAATATCATTTTTTCTTTCTTTCTTCTTGGTCAGCCCTGCTATTCTCTGTATTTCAGGTCAGTTTTTACGATAACTCAGAAGTAAAATTCGACACACTTTGGGTCCATCTTTCCCATCACCCTTTCCTTTGTCTTAAGGTGTTTCCATTGCTTTGCTGAACATGCTGCAGGTGAAGTACCTCTCTCTGAAGCCCCGGTGAGCCTTTCCATCAGAACACAGCTTAATTAGTGCCAGTAAAAATGTGTTAATATGTCTCTTTTATATCTGCTGTGCTGTGTGTCTCCTGAGAACAGAAACGGCCTCTCCTCTTACTCTATTTGCTATAATTCAGGCAGTGCCTGTCTCACAGAAGGGAGTTGACAAACCCTGGTGGAGGACATCTGTGACTCCTGGTGATGTCAATCAGAATCGCTAGTCTCTACTACTTCCTCATGCAAGGGATGCAACACTCCACCTTTTCCAATTGGCTTCCTCATCCACTAAACAGAGTATCTTTTTCTAATCATTTCAGTAGTTGACATGATTCTCAATAAGATAATATAACATGTGTAGGCTTGCATATGTCAGCATGTTAACTTCCAAGTTTGCAGCTGAGAATATTATAGAGGATATTTACACTCCATGAGTTTCTTCCGAGGGTAGTTCTTTTTTTTTTTTTCTCCCACACCTCTTTCAGGAGACATTTGACAATGTCACATCTGAGTGGGGGCAGGATTGGTTATTAGTAGCCCCAAGTCAGAGGGCAGGGATGCAACCTGTATCATTTGATGCATAGGAAATTTCCACATAGTAAAGAATTGTCAAGAATGCCATGCTCTACTGAGCTTGCTTAAAATTTAAAAACACATGGTAGGGAAAAGACTCCTCTGAACTTATTTGACACTACACAATTGTCAGGATTTCAGCTATTTGCATATGAGTTGAGAGCATCCTATTGACTTTCTTGTGGCTTTTGGAATAATTCCCAGTCTTTTACAATATAAATGTGCTTGCTAACTCCCTGTGTGCTCTTTCAGAAACAGCCATCATGTATGGCAGTTTCTCTCCTTTCTTTTCCTTCTAGGTACCTAGTGAGTTTATATGTCCCCATGTCCCAAATAGTAGACAGGGTTTTGTGACTAGCCAGCCTGTCCTGTGACTAGAAGTGGTATGTGTGAATTCCATACCAAAGTGTTTAATGGCTGGTGTAGGCTGTCCGGTCCTGTCTTGCTCTGGTTCAGCGACTGGAGAAGCAGCAGTTGACATGGTGACGCCACAGAGAAGAACCAGCTGGGATTCCAGTCTTTTGCTCAGTACACGATTACTTAGAGCTGTGCCTAAGCCAACATCAGGGTTGACATGGCCCAAAGTAAACCTTCCTCTACATTAAACTGTTGCAGTGTGAGAGTGGTTTGCAATGAAGCTTAATGGACTAGTTTGATTATGATTCTACATGAAAGGGCAACACCACTGGCTGTGCTGAGCACCTTATAGCCAAGATGAACAGTCTCTGGGATATGACAGATACTCTAAGGTATTTTAAGCCCTTGGGTCTGGAGAGATGACTCAGTGGTTAAGAGCACTGCAGAGAAACTTTATTTGATTCCCAGCACCCACATGGCAACTCATCACTATCTGTAACTTGAATTCCAGGGTACCTGAGAGGCCCTCTCTCTAAAGTAACATGGTGGTGCCCAAACATAAATGCAGGCAGAAACTCATACACATGAAAAGAAAATAAATGATGTAAAATGTATTTTAATCCCTTGTTGAGGGAACATAGGGACCTTTTGCTTCGAACAATGTCTCTGTTCAGTTATGACAAGCCCTTGACAGAAGCTTTCCCATCCTGGGATCCATTTCCAAATGACCACACAGAGACTTACATTAATTGTAAATGTTCAGCCAATAGCTCGGGCTTGTTACTACCTAACTCTTACATTTAAATTAACCCTTATTTCTTATCTGTGCTTTGCCACATGGCTCATGGCTTGTTATCTCATTTTCCATATGTCCCGTTTCCCCAGTGGCTGGCTGGCATCTGACTCCACCTTTTCTCTTCTCATTCTCAGTTTGGCTTTCCAGCCTAACTTTATCCTGTTCAGCTATTGGCCAGTCAGATTTTTTATTAAACCAATCACAGCAACATATATTCACACAGTGTACAGAGGATTATTCCACAGTATTTTGTCATATAGAACACACCATCCACCAATTAATTTAAATCATATGCAACAGTTCTTGAAACCCACTTGAGCTTATTGACACCAAGTCACCTTTCCATGCTCACTGGAAGTTCCCAGTGGATGTGTCACAATCTTTTGCTCCCTGGGAAATACCTGGGTTAAATTAGTTATGCATCACAGGGCATTTTCTGTCACTACTCAGCAGGTCTGGTTTTGCAAAGCTTGCCCGCTTGAGGACAAACAGCTCCAGTCCACAAATTGTTACACCTGGATAATAAATACACAGCAGTCTCCTGATGCATTTTAAACTACTGATTGATGAGTACTGGGCTCTGCCAAGACAGGAAGGTCAGGGAGTGTGGGACCAGGTCTCTGAGTTTGTGTCTGGAACCTGCCATCTCATGTCTGCTATCGTGAGGTTCAAGTGTCCATATTAAAAGGCTGTTAACTGTCTTAATCTATGCACATGATTTAAAATAATATGTGCTGCAATGCAAATATTCAAATAAAGTAATCTAATATTATCTCCAGCAATTCTGAACTATTATCTAAAATAATTTCCTCACGGTGTTATTCACATTAATGAGGCAAACCATTGTTATTCTTAGAGTGAATACATGCTTTACCAGCTAATATCTCAAAATAAATTTGAAACAGATAAAACTAATAGCTTAAGACAGGACTATAACCCACTGTGAAATATGCCTGCCAGATCATGTATTCTTTATAGGAGCCTGCATCACATCAAGCTATCAAAGTCATGCAAATATTCACATCTTCTCAGATGATGTTTTTAAAGGATTTGCATGGAAAAGAAGTATCTTTGAATTTTTTCTCTAACCTTTTCCACTTATCTTTCAAATATCCAGGCAATTGAATAAACATGGCAGTTTTAAAACTGGATATGGAATTTATATTGTAACTAAAACCCAAACTGATTCAAAAATTATTTTGGTGGCTCCATAGAAGAGAGCCAATTTAATATAAGAATAAATCATAACAATGGCTATTGTACATTCTCTAGAAATTATGTCAAGTAGCTCTGTGCAGAGAAGTTTAACAACCATTTTACCAGCATCCACAATTGTAGGGCCTCTACACAGAATATGGATATAAAATGGCATATCTTAAACTGTGAAGATAATATTGTATTTAGCTCAGTGATACCAAGAATATTAGATTATCTGGTACACTGTAGAAGCAAAAGGCAACAAAGAAACTTGTCCAAACTGGCTATAATTTTATTTACAGTTTGCTAAGTTCATTTAGCTGAACTGCCACAAATCATGTGAAAAGAACATTGAATTTAAATTAAATGAGGAGATTTTTTTAGAGAAATGTTTCAGTGCTTTAGGAACATTTGTTGCACAATTGTGGGGACTGGAATTCAGATCCCGGCACCCACAGACGAAGTCAGGGATGCACATGGATGCCTATAACTCCAGCTGCGAGGTGGGAAGACCCAGGAGGATTTCTGGGGCTTGCTGACTTCCAGTCTAGCTGAGAAAATGCAAGCACCAGATTCAGAGAGACCTTGACTCAAAGATTCAGAGCGCAATGAAGGAAGGTGTTTGATGCCCTCTTCTGCACACACACACACACACACTCACACAAACACACACAAACAAAAACTTAAAGTTTTAAAATTAAATGATAAAATAAGAACATATGTCCTCTGAAAAATTTAATTGCTTAATACATTTAAAATACTGAATGTACTTATCATTACTTGAAATTATATTAATAATAGGGGAAATTCTCTCCTTTTATTCCTATTCATATCTTATTATTCTAAAGACTTAAAGGAAATAAGAGGTTGTTAGTTTAAACAGAATTTCATGCAGAAAACACACTTATACATGTACAGCAAGAACTTTACAGGGAACGCAGTGCTGGGTAGCCAACAGCTTCTCAAAGTGAGATGGATTTTTAGCACATTTTATACATTTGTGAAGTGTATTACACATTCACAAATATCTCCTAAACATCACTTTGTGTGGTAAACAAGGCATTTATTTCAGTTTCAGTAAAGCTGAGAAAATGAGAAATTGAAGACTGTGCCCTCGTGAGATCAAATAAGAGGTAGCAGAGCCAGAAACTGACCTCAAGATACCTTTGAATCCTGGATCCTATTGCGATTTAAAGAGTACAAAGATGGTCAATAGCTAAGGCCAAGCTGTAAAACCAGGTCTTGGAACAGAGTCTTGGATTCATTCGATATTCGCTTATCAAATTCCTAAGGAATAACTTCTACAAATATTGTGCATATTTATGTATAGCATGAATCTAAAGAGTTCTTATTAATAAAAAGCAAACCTGAGCCAGGTATTGGGGTGAACTGGAAAATCAGAGAACCAGAACAAGCCACAGCTAACCTCACCTGGCCAACTTCTCAGCTGATCTTGTTTCCTCAGACTGGAAGCCTCTGTGTCCTCATACCCGAATGGCTCTCAGCTGAACTGTGTTGCTAGAAGCCTGAACGCTTAACCAGACAAAATGCTTACCCAGGCCAAATGCTTCTAGTTTCTGGTCCTCACGCCTTATATACCTTTCTGCTTTCTACCACCACTCCCTGGATTTAAGGCGTGTGTCATCATGCCTGGCCGTTTCCAATGTGGCCTTGAATTCACAGAGATCCCAGATGAATTTCTGCCTCTGGAATGCTAGGATTAAAGGTGTGAGTGCCATCATTTTTTAGCCGTTGTATCTAGTGGCTGTTCTGTCTCTGACCCCAGATAGGTTTATTGGGGTGCACAATATTTTGGGGAACACAATACCCCCACAGTTATGTCACTATAGTAATGAAGCTGGGGTGCCTGTATTCCCTTTGCAGCTGTAAAGTGGGGCACGGAATACCAAATGTACTTGTAATGCAGTGCCACAGGGTGCCTCTTAAGAGGGAAAAATGAAGATCCAGCTGGTATTATTTGATGCCAGAACTAGATTATCCTGAGATGGACAAAGAAAGGGGTAGGAAAGAAAGAATTCTGTGTAGATCCATGGGATCCATGGCAAAAGAAAAGAAAATTAACTGTAGTAAGGATTGGTAGCAATAGGATGAGTGGGAAAAGGCCTATAAAAAGCAGTGCCTTCTTACACAATTTAGACCTCAAATGGAGCTGTATGAACGACCACTGATCAATTTTCTTCCTCTTCCTTTTTAACCTTATTAGATTTTATTGATATTTAATGTGTACATTATGATGAATTTCTTTATGTGCACACACTTGGAATGTTGTTACCCCAATCAAAGCGTTTCCATTTGTATCTAATTTTTTCCTGTGTTTGTTCACATTTGTAATTTTTATAAGTGTTTTGGTTTTTGTCAGGACATTTCCCACAATACTCAAGTCTCTCCATGTATTTTAAGGTGCATGAAATTGTGTTGTTGACTGTAAACGTAAAAACCCTGAAGCTGTAATCCTCTTTGAGACAAACAGGAGAAAAACTTCTTGATATTGGTCTTTGCAATTAAATGTTGGGTTTGACAACAAAGCATCAAATGATAAAATGAAGAAAGGACATTATATCAAGCTAAAGTTTTCTTACAACACAGAAAACAATTGCAAGCATAGAAAGGTAGGCTACTTGATGGGGGAAATATTTGCAAACTCTTCAATAAAGGGTTAGTATCCAAAATATCCAAGGATCTCCAACAACTGGATACACAAAGACACACAACCCAGTTCAACACGGGGAAAGACTTAAATAGTTATTTTGTCAAAGAGAACACACAAATGGCCACCAGGTACATGAAAAGATGTGCAGTTGGACTAATCATCAGGCAAATGCAGGTAGGTAAAAGCATTTTGAGATATCACAGCACATCTGTTAGGATGGGTATTCGTGAACTTAAAGAGGACCTGGGTTGAAAGAGCAAGAGAAAGCAAGCTGAAGCGGAGATGGAAACACCTTCCTTACTGGCTAGCTTACACAGGGTTAGAAGGTACTATTCAAAGCCCTGGACAAGCAAAGGCAATGATGGCCCTTCCCAGCTGTGAACGCTATGGACGTCAATCACAACTTGTCAGGTAAGATGTGACTGCTGGTGCAGTAGTGGCATGACTACTTGTGGGAGGAACCAACTGTGCTGCGCTTGGAGGTCTGCTCTGCAGATGGAAACTCACGCACACTCTGTCAAACCAGTCAAAAACGTATGGCTGGGAAAGTCACAGACCCTAATAGGGAACTTACTACTGTTTGGTTCCATAGATGGAGTGTCAAACTGCCTTCTAAGTATCTGTGTTTATACCCATAGAAACAATGTGATGAAGCTATAATCTTCATATATTGTTGGTAGGAAAATGGAAGGTTGTATTCATTGAACAAAAATTTTATGTTTATTCTAAAAATTAGAAATGGAACTGCTATATTATCCATCAATACTATTTCTTGGTACGTATGCACAAATATCAAATTTATGATCTTAACACAATATAAGTCCCTTTTTGTTCATTGTAGCATTACTCACATTAACCATGTCATGATGATAACTCAAATTTCCAAGAAAAAAAATGACTAAATAAAGAAAATGTGATTAATGCATACAATGGAGTACTATTTACTCTACAAAAATAAGGAAATCCTTCACTAAGCCAGTCAGAGAAGAGTCAGATCTACATGTTACCACTTATATGAAATATCTAAATCAACTTACACAAACAGAGAACAGAACATTGCCAGCAGGTGGGGAAAGAACTGGAAATCCCTGCCCAATGGTATCAAGTGTCAGTTACTACTGAGAGCTGTTGGTAGCAAAAGGCCATGCGAGTATACGGCAGGTGACAACCAGTGTTAAAAAGGTAAACCTAACAGAACCAAGGGTTCTTTCTGGTAGAGGACTAAGCCATCACACAAGGAGTGTTGGAGTTATTGCCTTTTGAATGAATTGGCTGTCTCTTGTAAACTTCTTGTGCAATAACAGCTATGATCTCTCCATTAGCATGCATTTTCATAAAATGTATATATGTAATCTCATGATTACATCTCAGTCTTATGGGCACATATATCTGTAGGTGGTCAGGAAGATAACTGTTCATTTGGCTGTATAATTTCGATATACAGAAAATATACTAGGATATGCTTCATAGCCAGATCACATTGTCCCATGAGCCTGTAGACACTTAAAGCTTGCTTTGTTCCTTTTGCTCAGACTAACACAGATAATAATAATCTCTCCTCAGTCTAACACAAACTGCACACATTTAGCTCATTTTACCTCAGAGCAAGTTCAAACTAGACTAAAGACCTTTGTAGATAGATCAAAAGTTTAAAACTTTATAGTTATGTACAAGGTCAGAGTCTCAGGTGTCTCACCAAAGCTACTAACACAAAACACCCTAAGAAAAGCCTGCCAATTCTTCGCTTGCCAAGTCTACCGATAAAAAGCTATGTCTCAGAGCACTGGGCACTGCACACTCTGGTCCTGAGACCTTGGAACTTTGTGTTACCATGGTAATGGCTCTGCTCCTGATCAGCTATTCTAGGAATGTGCTATGACCTTGAGGGTCTTGAAACTTTTCTCAGGATTGCAAGGAGTCTCCTGTGAGAAATGTATGTATGGATAGTCAGTCAAGAGAGGAGCTAGGAATGAGAGCTGAAAAGATGCTGTAGACTTAGAGAAGCAGGAGAACAAGGAGAGAACAGCAGAGACCAGAAGCTTACTTAGAACATTAAAGGGGATGAACTGAAAGAGCATGGTGTGTGTAGATTCATTTGTTATCCCTCAAACTAGATTTCTAACTGGTTGTAGAGTCTTCCGGGGACTCTGAGAGAAAGTTATTGGGGCTGGACCCTAATAGCTCTCATTAAGTTACATGAGGTGAATTGTCAGTGAGGGGTTTTGTTATGTTTTCTTTTTGAGATTATAATATGATTATATCATTCCCCCTTTTCCTTCTTCACTCTAAACCCTTCCATTTACCCTTCCCCACTCTCCTTCAAAATCACAGACTCATTTTCACTAATTGTTATTGCATGCATATATGTGTAAGTGTAAGCATGTGTGTATATACATACATAGTCTTAAATGTAACCTGTTCTACCTCTATGCATGTTTTCAGGACTGACCACTTAACACTGGACAACCAATGGGTGTGTTCTTTCCTGAGGAGGCCATCTCTCCCACTTCCAGCTTTCCTCAGTTGCTTATACTTCTTTGTGTAGGGTTGAGGCCTCACGGGGTATCACCCTGTGTCCTTATACCCAGAGATAACTGTAGTCTTCATCTCTCATCAACGAAACTTCTTTTTGCAATTAGTGAGGTTTTGAAAAGACAGAAGCATGATTCAATTTGAATTTTAGAAATAGCACGCTGACTTCTAGCTAAACATGAACACTTGTATGCATCTCTATTTGCTCCTAAATCTAGCAAAACATGAAAGTGACTAATTTAAAAAGTGGACAATTCAAAAGATGAAATAGAGTGAGGGGACACCAGGGAGTAAGAAATCACCACAGATATTCTGAAGGTGGGTAAGACACAATGTTACTGACTGACATGGATAAAGCTTTATAAACTGAGGGATGCCTAAGAATAAGATGATTTAGTGTAACCTGCAGACACTGAGAACTGCAGGTACAGCTACCCTGAAAGCCATACTCTCCAAACACTTTAAAGATTTACTCTATCTTTTAAAATTTATGTGTGTATATGTATCTGCATGTATATATGTGTGTTTGTATGTG
>CABHPR010151853.1:43180-79557 GCA_902168415.1 Peromyscus melanophrys | reverse complement strand
TGTGTGTGTGTGTGTGTGTGTGTGTGTGTGTGTGTGTGTGTGTGTGTATGTATGCGTGTGTGAATTCAGGTGTCCATGGAGTCCAGAAGAAGGCATCAGATTCCCTGAGGCTGGACTTACAGGCAGTTCTGAGTCATCTGATATGGGTGCTGGGAACTGAACTCAGGTTCTCTGCAAGGACACTATGTGCTCTTAACTGCTGGGCCATCTCTCCATCCTCTGCGTAGACATTTCCATTCCATTTACCAGATAGATGGGTCCCCATGATGCTTAGACTGGGCGATTTCAGGTTAGGGATGGTGCTTCCGAGGAGCAGCCTCAAGTCAAGGGATGAGTTAGACTAGCAGGTATTTACCACCTCCATCTGTTGAAGGTCCCAAATCTCTGGCTGTAGTAAGTATCTCTTATGACTTTAAGCCCAGTTTTGAGAGGGTCTAAGTCAACACTCAGATGGGAAGGTGGGACCAGGCCTTTGGTTCTGTCAGGATGGTGAACTTCTGAACCAGCTCTAATAAAACTCCTTCAGATATGCTGATATATGAATATAAAACTATATATACAACTCTTGGTTGAGTTTCCTAGCATAACTGAGCCCTGGGATGCCGGGTATTCCGGGATAACATTGGCGTCGGTGTCTGGAAGTAGGTATTATTACCTTAAGAATGAGGAATCTGAGTGTTTTGGCTAAGGCCAAGAAATAATAGCATTGGAATTTGGGTGGTGACCTGCTTGGTTTCTCATATGTGCATCATCTGAAAGACCAGATCCCACCTCCAGACACAGACAGTGATAGAGCTCGTCCTACACGAAAGAAGTCAACCATCTCTAACCAGATGAATTCTCCATGTTCAAAGTGTATGCCGCAAGACACCAGGTAGCCCCTCCCCATTTCATCTAACAGTAGAGGCCTTCAAAGTCCAGAGCCTCTGCGGAACAGGCCCAGACTGCCCAACGGCAGTGTGGAATTGGAGTTACATGATGGCTATGAACTGCCATGTGGGGGCTGGGAATGGAACCTGGGTATTTGGGAAGAGCAGCCAGTGCCCTTCATGACTGAGCCCTGGGCCTCTCTTTATTCACCTATGATAACAGGGCAGCTCTCAATGGATAGAAAATAGAATGACAATGGGGCTGGAGAGATGGCTCAGAGGTTAAGAACACTGGCTGTTCTTCCAAAGGTCCTGAGTTCAATTCCCAGCAACCACATGGTGGCTCACAACCATCTGTAACGAGATCTGGTGCCCTCTTCTGGCATGCAGGCAAGCATGCAGACAGAGCAATGTGTACATAATAAATAAATCTTTAAAAAAAATAAAAATAAAAATAAAACGACAGGTCAGCCCTTCGCCTCCTGGTTCCTCAGGCATAGTCACGGTCTCCTCAGTGGGTTTAAGTCTTTGCTGCCCACTGATGAACCCTGAAAATGAAAACATATCTAGGGGTAAGCAAGTACCAGCCTTTTAACAAATAATCCTGAGGTGATTCTAATGTGTGGCAAAGTCTGGCAGCCAACGCCATTGGTACTGAGCCCTCCACACATTTACTGGGGCATGGGCAAAAGCGGAAATGAAATCAGGTGTCCTCTGCTCTCGGAGAGGAGCAGCTGGCTTTTATTTACATTTTCTCTTCTCTGAGCTCTAAAGTAAATCTTTTATTTATGCAGCGTGCACTGAAAGCCCATGAGAGTCCACTTAGGAACATTGGGCTATTTTTTCCAATTTGTTTCAGCAGTCTTTGGAAAAAAATAGCTCATGGCTGAGGTAATATGGCATGAGCCTTAAAACACATGCTGCAGTCGGTGGACGAGAGCCAGAGTCAAGACGCAGGCCTGCCTCTTTGGCTGTTCTGGTCCTCAGCGCTTGAAGAGAAATACCCCTTCTTACACATGGCTTTGTTGGCCCTGAGACGCTATCCTGACCTCTTCCTGCCCAGGACAAAAGCGTAGAAATCCATATGGTTAATCTACTGAGTACAGCAGACCCTAAAGACATTAGAGCTTAAAGAACATTTACAACACAAACAACAATAGAAGGACCCCCCCCCCAAGAAAAAGTGGGCCAGCAAATAAATGGACTTGCAGCCAAGTCTAATGACCCGAGTTCAATTCCCCAGATCCACACGGTGGAAAGAGAGAACTGACTCCTGAAAACTGTCCTTTGACCTCAGTGTACCTGCTAGGGTGTGTGCTCCTCCCATCAAATAAAAAAATAAATGACAAAAAACCAAAACAACAAAGTGTTAATAAAGACTTGTTTTATGTAATGCTTAAAACCATGTCAATATTACATGACTACGGTTTTGGATCGCACATATCAAAGCCACGGGCACGAACACCCGAAAGGGCCACAGAGCCACTCCTTGAGAATGTGACTCAGTTGGTTGAGTTCGTGCCTAGGATGCGTGAAGCCGGGGTTTGATCCCTAGCACCACATACATGGAAATGGTTGATGCATTGCTGTATTCCTAGCACTCAGGAGTTCAAGGTCATCCTTAGCTAGGGAGTTGGAGGCTGGCTAGGGTTATGTGAGACATTATCTTGAGAAAAGAAGAAGGAATAAAGAGTGAAGAAGAAAGAAGGGGGAGAATGAGGAAGAATATTATTTCTCCACAGGGATAGTACTTTGAATACCCACAAGATGCTGTTATAAACACTGGAAAGCCTGGGTTAGGAGTCAGGGGTCACGGGTTCAAGGACCAGTTTTACTGCTCTCTGGTCATGAGCACTTATATTAATCAATTCATTTCTCACATGTTGCTTTACTGGTTTGTTAATTAGGGGGTGGGTTCTGGAAAGGCAATTTATGTTTTTACATAGAAGGAGACACTTCCTTTGATGTCCTTTGGAAATGTGGGTTGACACAAGCCTCCCAGGTTTGTCTGAGCTCCCATCTCACTTACTGGCTCAGAGGAAAAGACCAGACTCTCTGTTTTGCACATGTCTAACAGAATGACTTGGGACCTGAATGGAGGCATGTTCTTACGTTGCTTAAGAAAGAGGATTCACATCAGTTGTCAGTTTATGAATTAAGTATCTGACTTTTCTGGCTTCTATAAAAAAAGGGATGGGAATGAGAAGACATTTAGGTGAAAATCACCTCAGAGGCCACCTTTTCCAGCTTAATTCCATTATCTGGTTAGCAACATGACAAATGGTGCTGCTGGAATGAGCCTATGGTGCTACAATGCTTAGCTCATCCCTTGGATGAGTTTTCAAAAGATTTTCAAGGGCTGGAGAGGTTTCCCAGTGGTTGAGAGCACTAGTTGCTCTTCCAGAGGACTCAGGTTCCATTGCCAGCACCCAGATGGCGATTCACAACCATCTCTGACCTCTATGGACACTGCACACACACATGCACACACACACACACACACACATACACACACACACACACACACACACGCAAAACACCTTGTTATTTTATAAAAAAAATAAATCAATTCATTAAAAAAATACTTTCAGTGACTCACACATTGAAAGTGAGTAAGTACACATCCAGCTGGCAGAAGGGTAACACTTAGATAATGGGACATTTTAAACTGCATTCCTTTGGTCTTTAGAGAAGAATTAAGCAACTCTCTGGATATGGTTAGAATTAGAATAAAATTTTAATTATTGGCATATTCCTAAATTTAGGAACAACTATTGAATCATACAAGTAACCTTTCCAATCAAAAATCATCATGTGAAAAAATACCGTTAATCTGTGCCAGGTGTGGTGACTCAAATCTGTGTTCTCAGCATTGGGGAGGTAGAGACAGGAGGGTCAGGACTTCAAGGTCAGCTTCAGTTACATAGTAAGTTCAAGTTCAGTCTGGACTAGCTGAGACCGTGTCTTAAAAAGCCAAAATAAATAAATACAAATAAATAAGAAAATATGAGTCCCCATAGAAAGCAATAGTTCTAACAGTCTAAATTATATTCAAAAGTAAAATGAATTATTTTTCATTCATTGATAAATAAAATGTGTTTTTTTTTTTGGTAAAAATTCAATTTGATTTAAAATTTTAATTTTTGTTTATGTGTGTTTGTGTGAAGGTATGCCACAAGTGTGCTTGCACCTGAGGAGCTCAGAAGAAGGCATTGGATCCTCTGGAGCTGCAGTTACGGGTGGTGGTGAGCCACTGATGTGGGTGCTGGGAACCAGACCCTGGTCCTCTGCAAGAGCAGCCAGTGCTCTTAACTACAGAGCCGGCTCTGCAGTCACTATACTGGATTTTCATGAAACTAAACGCATGTAGACATATTTTGTAAACTGAAGTGATAAAAACCTAGGACATTGTTGTTGTTACTATTAGTCCTATATGTATTGCTCAGAGGTCCACAATCTGCTTGGCATGGTTAAGAAACATTTACGCCTTTAATCCCAGCACTCGGGAGGCAGAGGCAGGTGGATCTCTGTGAGTTCGAGGCCAGCCTGGGCTACCAAGTGAGTTCCAGGAAAGGCACAAAGCTACACAGAGAAACCCTGTCTCGAAAAAACCAAAAAAAAAAAAGAAAAAAAAAAAAAAGAAACATTTACTGTGATTACATGGGACCATCACCTCATACTCCCAAACCAAAAGAGACTCTCCGCAAACATTCTTGCCAGTGTGTCCTGCTTACAATTATGTCTTTTAGCTGGGCCATTACCTTAGTCTACATTCTACTCTGCAGTGCCTCCAACATTCTCTCCTGAGAAAAGCCTGCTCCACACGCCTGCTCACCAAAAAGTAGGATGTATGTGCATGTGTATGGCTTGTGCTTGCCTATGTAGAGGGTGGGAACTATCTCTGCCAGGCGTGGTGGCTCAGGTCTTTATTCCCAGCACTCAGAAGACTGATCCAAGAGGATTGTTACAAACACAAGGCCAGACTGGGCTACAGAGTGAGTTCCAAACCAACCAGGGTTAAAGACCTTATATTTAAAGAAAGAAAGAAAAAGAAAAAAGAGAGAAAGAAAAAGAAGTAGCAACCCATCAGTCACCACATTCAGGCATGTTCTTTTGCATAGAGCCAGTGGGTGTTCCTTACTGGATTTTGTAACAGAAGCCAAACAACCATTGAAAAACAGCGCAAACAAGCAACTGTAAGACAAAGGTGAATGTTGGTCCTCAACTCATTGTTTACTTTGATATTTTCTAGACTATGTTGGACTTGTTTGTTCTTACTATAGAGTAATGTAGTCAAGGGCTGTGTGGAGCAGGAAGCTAATTTAAACCCTAAATCTCTACCACCTTCCTAAAGACCCAGGAGAGCGAATATGAAGAGTAACACTAGATGGATGGAGTTTTACCCTCTTCTCCCTGCATCACTACCAGATGGAAAGCCCACAAAGGATGAGATCTCTCACCAGCACCAGTCTGCAGATGCTCTGCTACAGAGCAGATCTGGAAGGTCTCCCTAGGTGTAGGTTCCCAGGGCGGCACCATCGCGGGGTTGTGGAAACTTTAAGAGGTGGTTGTGGTGGTGGAGGGGGAGGGGCACACTCAATGGGGAGGGCAGGACTCCAGCCTCTACCTTGTTCTTCCCCCTTGAAGTGAGTGATTTTGCTCTGCCAGTGCCCTCCTACGATGTCCCACCTACCACAGGCCCAAAGCAATGAGACCAACAGATGATGGACTGGATCCTTTCAAACTGTGAGCCCCATACCAACCCTTCTCTTTATGAGTCTCAGGTGTTTTGTTATGGTGAGAGAAAGGTGACTAACACACACTCCCATTCTACATAGTCGGTACCATCACTTCCTTCATGCTCTGTTATTCACAGTGTTTTCTTTACGAATAGAAAAACGGAGATATGTTACACCCATGCCTGGGGATGCTTGCACCACAATGCAGGGTGTCATCCTCAGCACTCGGCATGCTGCCCAAGCAGGTTAAAGGACTTACTGTGTGGTTGCTGTGCTCCTAGGGAATATGACTTTTGCACATGAAGGAATAAGAGAAGGAAAGAAGGGAGGGAGGGAGGAAATGGAATTCCTTGAGGGAATTGGTCTCAAGTCTTGTGGAAAGGAAATCTGGACTGGCTCTAGGATGTCTTGTTAGCAGAAAGTGAAGATGGGGTGCTGAAAAGACAACCGTGGAATAATGAGGGGTTCCTACAGCCACACTGTGCCAATTTCCCCAGAAAATCATCACCAATGGACAAGAATGGAAGGACAATAGAAAATTGTAACAGCCAGGCATGGTGGCACATGCCTTTAATCTCAGCACCGGAGAGGCTGAGACAGGTGGATCTTTGTGAGTTTGAGGGCAGCCTGGTCTGAGCACTGAGTTCCAGGCCAGCTAAGGCTACATAGTTAGACTCTGTCTCAAAAAACTTGAAAAAATGTTAGCAAATCCAGGGCCAATGAGATGGCTCAGTAGGTAAAGGGCACTTCTGTCAAGCCTATGAGTTCCATCCTTGGATGTCACATGGTAGGAGGAGAGAACAAGCTGTCCTCTGGCCACCCATGTGTGCTGTAATGTACGTATGTGCTCATGAGTGTTAGAATTCATGTGTGCACACACAATAAATAAATAAGTAAATATATAAATAAATGTAAAAAATGTTAAAGAGTTCCAAAGCTACACAGAGAAACCTTGTCTCAGAAAAAAAAATGTTAAAGAGTTATAGCATAAGCATGAGGGGCCAGGTAATCATATTACCTCATAGCATAGGAAGGAGAAGCCTATCCACTCATTACTGTGGAAAGTTACACAAAGCCAATGTAGAGTCCAGCGCTGTGTTCTCAGATGACTACTTAGCTGAGTGCCAATTCCCCTCCTCCAGGAGAGAGAACTGACCCACTTCCACCCTCCTCTCTTCCCGAGGAATAAAATGCCCAAATGAACCTACTAACGAGACTCTGGTAAGACCTAGTGGGCTCCAATTATACTAAAGAGGTCAACATTTCCTAAGGATGGAAAGAAAGGTAAAGCAGGAGCCAGCATCTCTGCCTAGCTTCTGAGAAAGATGCAAATGTTTCAAAAGAGGTGTCTTGACGCACAGGGATATAACTTTTCTATGCAGTAACAATGAAACTTGTAATTAAAAGGGGTTCAAACCATGCATACCACAGGATCCACATCCTGCCCCAACCAAAAGATTTAACAATTTAGAATTTAAAGCTCCATCAAGTCATTTTCCTGGAGGGTGGGTGGTTTCTGGGAAAGCTTGGAAAATTCTAAGAAGATGTGAATTTTGTAGGCCATGAATACATTTATTTTTATAAGGCAAATTGATGCATTGAATTTATGATTTTTATCAAGTTCTTAAACGTATTTCCATGCCGCATCACTTCTTGAGTAAGTAAGGAGTTTGCTTTGTCAAACCTGTACACTTGAACGACCTGGCTGAGTAAGTTGTATTGTGATTATTTTGAAAACCATTAAACAACTTGAAGAAACATTGCTCATGCCTGTAATTCTAGTACACAGGAGGCTGAGGCAGGAGGGTTGCCATAAGTTTGAGGCCAGCCTGGGTTACATAGAGTTCTAGATCAGTCTGGACTAACGTGTCTCAAAACACTAAGCCAAACCAACTAAACAAAATGTGGAATTGTAAGCCCAATAAATCCTTTCTTCTCTAGATAAATAAATAGATATTGCTGAATAAATTAGGATTATAAACTCAACATTAAAACAAATATATAAATGATTGCAGATATTCCCTCAACCATGAATATCCCTTCCCAAGACAACTAAAGAATGAAACCAACTTGTCATCCCAGAAGACTGAAGACCATTAAAACACACTGTTATTTAAGTGAAGGTGCCACATGCTGATCTTGACTATGCAGACTGCACTGTGTGGGCTTGATATTGGATCACCCTGCACTGTGAATCTTAACTATGCAGATCGTGCTGTGGGGAAAGGGGCTTTGTTTTGGACCGCCCTACTTGAGTGTTGAAACCTGCCTCCCCAGCTTCATCGCCAACCCAGAGCTGTTAGATCCAGACCTTTGGCTTCATCTGGCTTTCCTCCTACATTGGAGTTATCATCCTTTGTAGAATCCTTCAGGGTTCCATATTCCTTTTCCATCTTGGCGGCTTCTTCCTTGGTGCTGTCTGTTTCTTCGTGACTCTTCTCTGACGGCACTGTGATCAGATAGTGCACTGTGGTTATAACACCATTTCCTACCTTCCTTAATTCTCAATACAGAACAAACTTTATTGAAAGGATACAGTTTGAGGTCACATTATAGTTTTTGAACTGAAAGGGATCTCAGTGGTTATCTAATCCAACCCTCTACCTTCATTTCACAGAAGAGGAAACAGAGGCCCCAGGAAGAAAGAGATGCTTATGGTCGCCCGCCCCCACATCCCCCCCCACCCCGAATTAATAAGAAGCTGGGCCCAGACTCCCAGCACTCCAAATTCTTCATGGGCACTCTTCCTTCGACCACATTGTCATTAGAGAGCAACTGTTTGTCTTGCTTTGTCATTAACATATTAGAGATTGACTTTTTTCACTATACTATCCTTGAATTCCTAGCTCAAGCAATCCTCCTGCCTCAGCCTTCAGAGTAGCTGGCATGTACAATCAAAACTGACTATTTGTCTTCCTTCCCTTCATCCTTCCTTCCCTCCCTCTCCGAGGAGGGCCTAGGCTGGTGATCAAACCCAGAGCCTCATGTATGCTGGGCAAGTGCTCTACCACTGAGTTATACCCCTAGCTGTTGTAGAATATTATTTGAAGATGTGTTACATTTATTTATGCTGTGGAACGTTTGCTTAATGATGCAAAGATGTGTTGCATTCTTTTATGTTGCATTTGTTTAACTCTGTGAAACTGTGTTACTTTGACTAAAATACCCGATTGGTCTAATAAAGAGCTGAATGGCCAATGGCTTGGCAGGAAAGGATAGGCAGGTCTAGCAGGCAAAGAGAATAAATAGGAAGAGAAATCTGGCAAGAAAGATTGAGGAGCAAGAGAAGGAGGAAGACTCCAGGGGCCAGCCCCCTCAACCCCAGCTATATGGGAAGCCACAGAGAAAGAAGTAAAGAAAGATATACAGAAATAGAGAAAGGTAAAAGCCTAGAGGCAAAAGGTAGATGGGCTAATTTAAGAAAAGCTGACTAGAAACAAGTCAAGGTAGGGCTGAGCATTTATAAGAAATAATAAGCCTCTGTGTGTGATTTATTTGGGAGCTGGGTGGTGGGCCCCCAAAAGAGCAAAAGAGTAAAGACAACCAACTACACTCAGCCCTATTTATCTTAATTTAGTTAGTGTTGACAACTTGGATGTGCTATATAGGTCTTGGTTACAAATAAGAATATATATATTTTTTGAGACAAGTTCTCACTCATGTAGCCTAGTTTGGCTTTGAACTACCAATCCTCTTGCTGCCACCTTCCGACCTCTTGAGTTCCTGGCACTGGAGAGGCAACTACAGGGGATTTCTGGACTTGCTGGCCAGTTAATGTAGCCAAATGTATGAGCTCCAGGTTCAGTTAATGATTGTGTCTCAAAAAATAAGATGGGAAGCAGTAAGGATGCCACTTGATGTTGACGTCTGGTCTCTGCACACACACACACTCACTCATACACATAAAACAAATAAATACAAAAGAAAGAACCTGTTTAAAGGCTAAACATGGAGCTGCGTGATAGAATGCCTGCCTAGCAAGCATAAAGGGCTGCCTTTGAGCCCTAGCATTAACACCAGATTAAAAAAAAAAAAACCCTGCATGAAAGTATCATTCTGAAGGGCACACTACAGCATCTCCAACATGTGTGTAATTTCTGTGCTGGGGGCAGAATGGTTAAAGCATACGAATCCACAGCCTGCCATCTTTTCTCTTTTTGTTCCTCCCTCCCTTGAGAGGAAGATTCTTCACACAGCTCAGTTCTGTGCTGTTGGCTGGGCAGAGCAGGGCTGTGAGTGGAAGAGAAACGCTGGAAAGGGGCATTTTGTGGAGGAGCGCAGAGCATCCCAGAGGGATAATCTGGAGGAGAGAGAGGAGATGTGGGGGCAGCGGGGAATGACAGATGGCCTGGGATGGTGGTCTCAAGAAGCGCTAAGAAAGCGACCCGAATGGAGGCTTTACGGAGGATTTGCTTGGTTTCGTGACCAGCCACCCCCAAGGAGTCTTTGTTATTTCCTAGTGCAGCGCCAGAGGTGTGGCTCTGTGGTAGAATGCTTGCCTTCCCCACTGAGGCTCTGTGTTCAATTCGCAGCCTAGCAAAAAAAAAAAAAAAAAAAAAAAAAAAAAAAAAAAAAACAAAGAAGACCCCAAACAAAAGAACTTTTCCATGCTTGTGGCAATATGAATTCTCTGCCAGGATGGTCTGTAAAGTAGCCAAAGTTACATGTGGTTATTCCTATGGTTGAATTTGAGGATTTAAAATGTTATAAAATCTGTCATGCTTGATTAATGTTTACTGAGGCTCATTATTTACCACTAAAACCAGTTATTCTTTTTAACGGCTAGGAAAAATAAAACCCACCCCAGTTAAGGAAATCCCACCTGGGTAAAGCTTGCCTTTGCTGTCAGTAGTATTTTTTTCTAGTTTGTTCTTGGTCTGCTGAGCAATTGTTTCATCCAAGTTTTCTAGGAAGAAGAGGAGAAGAAATATGCTTTAATTTCCCGAGAAACGATATTAAATGTTTACACCCACATGTGTGCCTCACCATTCCTGTCTTAGATTTTATTTATTTATTCATTTTTATTTTTAATTTCCTTTAAAGCAGAGTCCCATTCTACACTAGGCTGACCTGACACTTTCCCTGCAGCCAAGGTTGGTTTCCAACTCCTTTTTTATCTTCCTAACCCTAGCTTCCCTAGTGTTGGGATTATTACAGGCTTGGGCCACCGGGCCTGGCCAACTGGCTTGGCTAATAAGCACTTAATTTTAATGACTTTTCACTTAAGTAGTAGTAACTTGTGGTTAGTGGTTACCATGTTGGACACTTAGCTTCAGGTAGAAGGGAACAGCTGCTTACAAATAAGTCTCTGCGATATTTGGACCTGTTTCCCCAGGAGAAATGACAAAGCACAGAATTCCCAAAGTCACATGGTTGACATTGTCCTGAACAATGTCTACTCTACTGTACAGCCGTGGTTCTCAACCTGTGGATCACGACCCCTTTCACAGGGGTCTCTTAAGAGCATCGGAAAACATAGATTTTTACATTACAATTCATAACAGTAGCAAAATTACAACAAAATAATATTATGGTTGGGGGTCACCACAATGTGAGGAACTGTATTAAAGGGGCACAGCGTTAGGAAGGTTGAGAAGCACTGTGTTAGAGGAATAGAGTTGCCTGGATAGCACCAATTGTAGCATGAATACACTTCTTTTTAAGACAAAAGAGCACAGGTATGCACACATATATACCTATAGACAAGATACCTGGAAGACTGTAAATCATGTTATGAGGGGATTGGTATCGGGAGTGATTTTAACTTTCTCTTATATTTCTTTTTCTGTCTTTCTTTTCTTTCTTTCTTCCTTCTTTTTTTGGCCTTGAATGTTTTTTTTACATTCAATATGCTCTTTTTATAATCCAAATAAAACCAGCAAAATTGTTTTTATGTAGAAAATCCTGGGTTCCTGCTGAATGATTTTGGATCATGCTGACCAGTGACATTTCTTCATCTCTTTCTCTTTGCCCCAGGCAAATAAGAGGCTATGAGGGAAACAAAAGCCCTTAAAAATAATCAATCAATGGAGCACTTGCAATACATAACTGAGAAACCACATTTTAACTTTTTAAATGTATGTGTATGAATATTTTGCCTGTATGTGCCTCATGTGTGTGCTGGCTAGTTTTATGTCAACTTGACACAAGCTAGAGTCATTTAGGCAGAGGGAACCTCAATTGCAAAGATGTCCCCACAGATTGGCCCGTGGCCAGGCCTGTGGTGCATTTTCTTGACAAATGATTGATATGGAAGTGCCCAGTTCACTGTGAATGGTCTCAGGCCTGAGTTAATGGTCCTGGGTGCTCTAAGAAAGCAGGCTGAGCAAATCAGAAAGAGCAAGCCAGTAAGCAGCATCCCTCCATGGCCTCTGCATCAGTTCCTTCCTCCAGGTTCCTGCCTTAAGTTCCTGCCCCGACTTCCCTCAGTGATGGAGTGTGACCTGAGAGTTGTTTTATCCTTCATTTTACAGATATAAGAAGTGAAGCTTTGCAAGGAGCTGGACCTTCCAGCAGAGCAGAGTGAGGCTCCTGCTTTCCTAGCCAATACTCTTTCTTCTTGCCACATACAGTACTCAGAGGGGAAAATCAGGATTTAATCCAGACTACCAAACACGAGTTTAAAAAAAAAAAAAGTTAATGAGTTAAATTGTAATAAAATTGCTCCCCGGAGAATATTTTAAAGCACTAATAAGATTTAATATAAAAAATGTAGAAGATTTTTCTTCAAGCTGTATTTATTAAGATGAAAAGTAGAAAATGTCTAATGAATTTTATTTGTATGCATCACTAAGCCGAGCAATTCTGTTACCCCGGAGATCTGGGCTGCTCTGGCATAAATCATCAAATTAGTGTGGTGATTACTGCCAGATCCTTAATTTGTTTTGAACAATGAAAACGGCCATGGTAAAAATAAAGCAGAATTCTTACCAAGGTAGGAAACGCCTTCTTCTGGAGATATGGTGCCGTATTTGACCATCATTTTCACAAAATCAATCAACGTCTTCATGATAGTGATCAGTGTTTCTTTCTCTTTTGCTTCTTTTTCTATGTTAACAGAACAAAGAGTTAATTAAAAAATATTTATATTACTTTATGTGTGCATAGGTGCTTTGCCAGGACGTTTGTGTACCACAGGCATGCAGTACCTGCAGAGGCCAGAAGAGGGGGACAGATCCCCCGGAACTGAAGTTACAAAGGGTTGTTTGTGACCACAGTGTGGGGGCTGGAAATTGAACCTGGGTCTTCTGGAAGAGCAGTCCATGCTCTGAACTGCTGAGCCATCTCTCCAGCCCCCATGGGAACAAAAATAATTTAAAGACAACTAATAGAAAATTTTTTATCTTTCACTGTCAATTTATGAAGTAAAGCATAATTATTGAAATATCTCCCTCTTCATTTATAATGAATTTCACAAACATTTAACTTGCAAAAACAAAAAACCAAGACACAATTGGGAATATAGGGCAGTTTATAGCTGTATAAAACTACTTTAGAAATGAGCACATTTTAACTTTCCCATGGGGCTTTAATTTCATCTGAAATATTGTACTAATAAAATAGAAAAGAGATCACTTCTGGGGCTGAGATTATAGCTCAGTTGGTACAGTGCCTGCCTAGCCTGTTCAAGGCCTTGAGGTTTAAATTCCAGCACTGAATAAACCAGATGTGGTGATAGGTGCCTACAGTCCCAGCGTTTGGGAACTAGAGGCAGATGGGTTAGAAGTTCAAGGTCATCCTTGATACAGAGTTTGAGGTCAGCCTGGGATATATGAGACAGTGCCTTAAAACAAACAAACAAACAAACAAACAAACAAACAAACAAACAAGCCTGAAAGATAAAACAAAGAAAGAACATTCCACACAGTGGAATTTGAAAAATACCACAAAACTCACAGGTTGGGAGGAAGCTGAGTTAGGGAGATCCTAAAAAAGGCAAGACAGTGACTTTGGCTGTCCCTCGATCAAGGGTGCACCTGTATATTTAGCATTATGCTGATGCCCTTCACTGATGAGAAGTGACTCACCAGAATGACACAGGTTCTGAGCTGGTCATTTGCCAGCCAATGGGGCAAGATGGCTCAGAACTGATCCCCCTAGACACAGCCTTGCAGAATCAGGCAGAGAGGCCTGTGCCATCTGGCCAGTGTCTGGACCTCAAGGACAAACAGAATTCTCCAGGGATGGAAGTTCATCCTATGATCCCTTTATGAGGAAACAGATTACAACTCCAGAAGTTTTTACACCATTGTTCACTTGGGGGCTGCAATAGGAAAAGCCGTTGGGGCAGTGCGGGGCATCTGCCTGAACAGCAACAGAAGAGTTTAAGACCATTCATCATTGGCAGATTAACCAGAAACAAACAGGAGCCAAATCCTACAGACAGTTCAGTACACACGTGACTGACGAGATTAGGGGGGACTCATTTAAAAAGGAACAATTTCCCAAATGTGTTTGGGCTCTGGCTTCCCTTCACCCAATGCTCATGTGAACTCACGGGAAAACCAAAGCAGAAAATGTCTAGTAAGCAATGTCCTGAATAATTTAGAGGAGTACAAGTAAAGTTCCCACTAAGGGAAGAAAATGAAAGCTTTGCAAAAAGATTGAATACAATGGGCAGGATTTTGTCTTAATGTTGTGTTTGTGATAATGTGCCTAGCAAACACATGAGGTAAAACAAGTCAGACACAAAGGCAGATACAGCGTTCTCTCAGTTCTGAACCCTGAAGCTTCATTATCCATGGATTCAACTTACTGAGGATCAAAAATATTAAAGAAAAAATATGACTGCACATTTCCTGAGCATAGACAGGTCATTTTCTTCCATTATTCTCCAAGCAATACAATATAACAACCATGGGCATAGCACTTCTTTTGTGGTAGGCATTGTATGTAATTCAGAGATGATTTAAAGTCCACAGAAGGATGTGAGATGATTATATGAAAATACTATATCCTACCCCACCTCTTTCTCTCCCACCTCTGTATGTGTGTGCATGTGCATGTGTGAGTGTGTGCGTGCGTGCGGGTGTGTGTGTGTGTGTGTGTGTGTGTGTGTGTGTATGTGTGTGTGTGTGTTCCTGTGTGTTACAGGTAATTAAAACCAAGCCTTGGACATGCTAGGCTAGCATTCTACCTCTGAGCTTCAGCCACAGTCTTTGTACTATTTTATATAAAGGACTTGAGTACGTGTGGATTTTGGTATCGAAAGGAGGTCCTGACACCTCCTCTGTGCTTACAGAAAGACAACTGTATGTGGAATTTAAAATAGCTAAATCATAGAGGTAGAGAGCAGAATGTCATTGCCCAGGACTGGGTAAAACTGGGAGATGCTGGTCAAAGGCATCAAGTTTCTGTTCTACAGTGTGAATAAATCTGGAGTCTGTGCAGTTTGGTCAGTATGGCTGACAACAATGGATTACACACTTGAAATTTGCTAGGAGGCCATATTCTTACAATAACAAGAATAAGAAAAGAGACAGTGGCAATTACATGTATGGGGGACAGACACACAGTCATTGGCTTGATCATGATGTTCATTTCACAATGCAGATGAGCACCAAAACACTATGTTTACGCCTATTGTATACAATTGTGTGTGTGTATCTGTGTAAGATAGGATCTTGCTATGTAGCTAAAGCTGGCCTCAAGCTCATGATACAGACCAGGCTGGACCCATGCTCATGGTAATCCTTCTACCTCAGCCTTCTAAGAGCTAGGATTATAGGGGTATATATATTAATTACACCTCATTAAAGCTGAGAAGAACATTAGAGAAAGGTGAAGGGCCAGAGACACAGCATGGGTCCTAAGAGCACCTGCTGCCAAGCTTGATGACCCGAGTCCCATCCCTAGGACCCACTACAGTAGAGAGAAAAAACTGATTCCAGCAAACAGTCCTCCAATTTTTATATGTGCCCTGTGGCATGCGTGCCCACACACAAAATGAATGAATGAATAATTAAAATAAAAAGGGCTGATAGCAAAAAATCAGCTATACTAAGAGTGAAGGCTGAGCAGGGTCAGGGCAGGCTGGTGATTCATCTCGGCCTGTGACAGATTTGGGTACTTGTACACAGCAGATGTTCCATAACTGTTTATTGAACAAATAAATGAACTGTCTGTTAACAAGATTAAATTATCCAGAAACTCCATATTTCCTGATTACTCTTTCCATGACTAGTACACTGCTTTTGAGAAAAAAAAAATGATGTGAAATGCTTTTCCCAGCCAACAGTGTATGTCATAGAGAGCCGCACTTGGGAACCACGAACAGGAAGAAAACCACCCACACATTTCCAAGAATGATTGTCTCACTTCCCTTCCTCACGGTCATAAAGTGGCGGTTACCTGAATCGATGCTTGTCAGTAATGCATAGAAGTTGGGGAAATACTGGAGTTCCTCAAAGTCATCTTCACTGTGGGGGTTAGTTCTCCTTTCCAAGCCATTCGACAAGGTCAAGGTGTTAGACACTGTTTCGTCATTTTCCCCGTTAGCAAAGCCATCTTGAATTCCTGCCCCTGGAGTCTTCAGTGAGGGGAAAATTACGACAGAAAACAAATAAAGATGGTTTAGGACTAATGTAACTCCAGTTCTGCTCTCTCCTGTCTGGTGACCTTGAATGTGAAGTCTCAGGGTTCTTCCTCCTTCACAAGATCCTTCAGGTTCTAGGTATGAGCTACCTTGAGAAAATATCTTGGTGTGACTCAGGAGAGATTAGACTGGGGATGTCTACGCTTTGGCCAAGTTCCCCTTCATGTGCCTTTCACTGAGGAGGAGAGAGTTTGGATTCACACAGTGCATAGGGGTGGAGTGGGGTGGACCAGGAAGGCTTTTCAGACTGTCCATCAGTAACTGTACTTACACCTTGGAACTTCCAGGAGACTTTTGTGTCTGGATGTTACACAATATTTTTTCCCTTTCCAGACTTGATCTTTGTTCCTATTTTGGTGAAAGCTCATTTGCCATTCAGTAGACTAGACAAAAATCTAAGAGGTTTTCTTACTTTATTTTTTTCTTTATTTCCCCCCATCTGATCCATCAGTATCCTTGGTGGCTCTACTTTCAAATCTTACGGCAATTTTTTGCATCTCTTTCTCTAGTAACCCATGTTAGTCCACACAGCCCTTCACCCCCCACTTTCAAACTGGTATACCATCCATTTCAATTGTCTTCTCAGTTGATAGTGATCTTATACTCTGTGGACTGAGGTATCTTTCTAGCAATTTGATCTTATGGAGCCTTTGCTTAAAATCTGCTGCAAGGAGGCCAGAGACAAAGCTGGGTTGGTAAAGTGCTTGCTTTATGAGTGTAAGTGCCCGAGTTTGATCCCTGAACCCACATTAAAAGTAAAAGTTGAGCACAGTGGCATCTGCTTGTAATCATAGTGCCAAGAAGGTGGAAATAGGCATACTTCTTTGGCTTGATGACAGCTAACTTAATTTGCTTGGTGAGTTCCCAGTCAGTGGGAGACCCTGTTTCAAAACACTCGGGGGATGGTGCCTGATGAATAGTACTGGAAGTTGTCCTCTGATTTTGACATGACTGCATGCTGACATGTACACATGCCTACATGTCAACATACCCACATGTACACATGCACATGCACCTGTACACACACACACACACACACACACACACACACACACACACACACACACCTGCTATGGTTTGAATATGGTTTATACATTTCAAAACTCACATTGAAATTTAAATTGCTGGGGCTGGAGAGGTGGCTCATTGGTTAAGAACATTGTTGCTCTTCCAGAGGACCCCAGTTCAATTCCCAGCACCCATGTGCCAGTTCACAACTATCTGTAACTCCAGTTCTAGGAGATCCAACACCCTCACACAGACATACATGCAGGCAAAACACCAATGCCATAAAATAAAAATAAATAAATTAAAAAAAAAAGAAACTTGAATTGCCAACGAAAAGGTATTGAAGGTAGGACCTTTGAGATGCAGCAAGTTCATGTGGGCTCCACCTCAGGAATGGATTAATGTTTCTGTTGGTCTGAATGAGATGTTTCCCATAGTCTTGGACATTTGGATACCTGATTTCCCAGGTGATGGTGCCTTCCGGGGAGGCTTAGGAGGTATGGCCTTATTGGAGGAAGTGTGTCACTGGGGGCTGGCTTTGAGGTTTCAGAGCTACATACCGTTCCCACTTTTCACTTCCTGCTTACAGTTTAAGACATGAACTCTCAGGTCACTGCTCCAGCCTCTGCCCTGTGCTGGCTGGCTTCCTCATTGAAATGTGATGGACTCCTCTCACTCTGGAACTGTGAGCCCCAATCAACCCTTTTGTAAGCAGCCTTGATGGCAGTGCTTTTATCGCAAAGATCGAAAAGTAACTGGTGCAATGTCTTTCTTGAGAAACTGAGGCAGGCCAGAAGACAGGGGCAATTAAGAGGCCAGGAGAAGGGAAGGAAACCCCTCGCTCACTCTGGGATCTACTTTGGCTTTCTGGCTGACAGAGTCAAGAAGCTTGGGCATAACAGATGAAGCCCAAACTGCCTACAGAGATAATGGCATGTTAATGGGCTGTCAAACAGGGGTGTTAAAAGCAACAAATTCTGTGTTTGCCTAGGGCTAGCATTTTGTCAAATTAGCATCCCTCTCTCATCTCTGAATCTAAACATCGCACCCCATAAAACCACCTTGCGCTTCATTTTACAAAAGAAAACCGATTTACATATTTTATTTTATTTTTAAACTTGACTTAATGGTAAGCTTGCTTAGTCTTTTAAAACTTTTGTTTATTTATTTTTTGTGTGTGTATGGGTGCATGTGTGTATGCGTGTGTGTGTATGAGTGTGTGTGTCCAGCCACGTGAGTGGAGGTCAGAGGACAACTTTAGACACTCTCCTTCCACCATGTGATGACTTAGGTCACCAGGCTTGGCAGTAGGTGTCTTTATCTGCTGGGCCATCTTAGGGCCCCAGCTTGCTTAATCTTTTAAACATGAAAATTGCATCCTTTTTGCACTCTAAGTTAAAAAGGCACAGGGCCATAGACACAGCCACGGTAAAGACACATAAACGTGACTCTCAGGGAGCCTGCACTCATACCTTAGGTGTGTGCTGTCTTTTTGCCCTATGATTTTCTGTCTGAACAGTTACTACATCTGCTCACTTTGCTTCACTCTGGCTTGTTCTGGGATTCTTTCCTGAGCTGTCATCAACGGTCCTGGCTTTACCTGGACTGGAGTCCCTAGGTGAAAGGGTGCTCCTCGGGCTGCTGGTGGCTGTGCTAGGCTGTGTCTCTCCACCGTTGACAAGACTGGGCTAGTTGTAGCAGTCTCGCTACTGTGAGAGAGAGAGTGGGTTGCTAAAAGGTGACTGGTGCCCCTCTGCCTCTTACACATACATCCGCTTGTCCTTGCCCTTTCCCGTCTCACAGATGAGCAACACATGGCCTCACCAGAAGCTGACCAGAAACTGTCCCATCTTGGGCTTTTCACCCTCCAAGCTGTGAGCTAAATACATGTATTTTCCTTTGAAAAAAGATTTATTTATTTTTATGTGTATGTGTGTTTCGCTTGCATGTATGTGTGTGCACTGTGTGTATGCCTGGGAAAGTGGAGGCCAGAAGAAGACATTGGATCCCCTGAGGCTGGAGTTTCAGAAGGTTGTGAGCCACCATGTGGGTGCTGGGAATTGAACCTGGGTCTTCCGGAAGAGAAGTCAATGCTCTTAACTGATGAGCCATCTCTCCAGCCCCTATTTCTTTTCTTAATAAGTTATCCAGTCCCAAGTATTCTTCAGTAGCAATGGGAAGTGGATGAAGGCAGAGCCCTTTAGCATTTTCCCCTGACTTTTACGGTAGGCACCAGACTCCATATATGGCTCTGGAAGCTTTGCATGGTCTGGTCTACTTCCCAGTTTCACAGCACAACTCTCTTTCTGTGTCAGCCGTAAGGCCTTGTTTTAGTTGCCTGGATACTCCACACATGTGACCTCTCCTATTTACAAGTTAATCCTATTTGACTTTCACTTCTCAGCTCAAATTGCTTCCTTAGGGAAGCCGTCTTTCAGCCTTTCTCCAAGCAGTCGCCATGAAAATGACCACTGTTCGAAGACAGTCTATGTCTTCACTGCAACTTATCCCTTGTGGGAGGAGGGAGTGTGTCTTTTAAAATTAGCACGGCATTCTTAGCACCCCATTCAGGACTGTGAAAGAATATTTTATTTGCATTAGTGCATTTAGACGACATGAGTAACAAGCCAAGCATATGGACATTTTAGAAATGAATAAATGTAACAAGCGAAGGGTTGTGAAAAATCACAACTGTACATCTGTTCCGTCATGAATATGGAAAGTGTGGTGGTTTGAATAGGAGTGGCCACCACAGGCTCATAGATTTGAATGCTTGGCCACCAGGGAATGACACTATTAGGAGGTGTGGCCTTGTTGGAGTAGTACAGAACCAATCTTATTTTCTGGCACTTCTAAAATAGAGTCACTGCAGGGCCTGTTGGGATACATCTGTAATCCAAGCATTTGGGAACTTGGGAGGTGGAGGCAGAAGGATTTGATTTAGAGTTCAAAGACAACCTGGGGTACACAGAAAGTTCAAGGCAAGCTTGGACTACATGAGAGAAACACAAACACACACCAAAACAAAACTAACCCCACACAAACATAACCACATTGCATGTGGTGGTTCATGCCTATAGCCTAGTACTTAGAAGGTCAGAAGGCATATTTGCCACTGATCTGAGGCCAGCTTACATATCATGTGAGACCCAGCAAACAACCACCTTCCCAGAAAAACTAAACCCAAAGCAAAGCAAACAACAGAAGTGACACGTTCTAGATAGCCTTGCTCTGTGTTGCAGAGGATGCTGGAGGTGCTAGGGAGGGAGCTTCAGGTCTGGGCACCCCGGGGGAGGAAAATCAAAAGCAAGGCAAGGGATCTGACACCCTCCTATGCTCCATCTCTCCAGAATTATAAAGAGGACTGAAGGAGGAGAAAAAGATCACAGAAGTTCTGTTGATTCCAAGAGGGAATTGCAGAAAGGAGTCCAGGAAGGGGAATAAGAATGAATGGCAAGCCCAGATAAAAGGTGATAGACAGGCTTCTGAACCAATGAAAAGGGGAAGGGGCAGGTAGAAGAGCACAGTCTAAACAGAGGAAGGATAAGACTGGGGGTATGAGGCTGCTGTGCAGAGGATTGAGCTATCCTCTCTCTCTCTCTCTCTCTCTCTCTCTCTCTCTCTCTCTCTCTCACACACACACACACACACACACACACACACACACACACACACACACGCACGCGCGCGCACGCACTGGGAGTAGATAACATTTATTGTAAATGGAAATTGAATATTAAAAAAAGCTATGGAACCCTGGTTCCAGCACATTGGGATGGTGTAAATACTTATATCATATGATATATGTTTCCAGTGTGCTAAAAATGCTACATTTTCCAAATTTTATTTGGCATCAGGTAAGACACTAATTGTACAGAAATACCAAAGCATACACACACATGCCCATGCCATGAACACATTCCTAACACATTGGTACATACCACTTTCTCTGGTAATTTTCCAGCCTGATTCTCAGTCTTGCTTGTGGGTTTATCCAGGGCCTCCTCATAATTGTTGGCTTCTTTGGAAATCAATTTTTGTAAAGCCTCTGCTACTTCGTCTTCCAGAGTATGTGCCTGACTTTCAGTGATCTGTTATAAAGAGACAAAGCATATATAATTGCTATTCCCTTCCTGGACATAAACAAACAGACACCTGAACTCGAGTTGAATCACTTCTTGGCCTTTTGGCTAAGATAAAATGCAAATCCCAGTTGAACACACAGGCACCACGCAAGCTTCCATACTCCAAGCTTCCAATCCTATGAACTACGTTAAGGACCAGCATGGCACAGTTACCCTAAGAGTGCAGTAGTGGCAGGCAGGCCTTCACAGTAACCAACAGCTCTCTAATCAGATTCAAGACCTGCTCAGCAAAAGGGAAACCATGCCTGGTGCTGGAAACTGAGCTAACTATTCAGTGCTAGTGAAGTCATGGATATTGGAGGAGAATCTACAACCACAACTTTACTAAATCAGCATAATCCCTAACAACAACCCAGACTTTTGTCCTTACACCCACAGATAAGTGCAGTCTTCACTCCTAATCAAGGACACTTCTCTTGCAACAGTCAATCCTTTCTTATGCAGGCTGTGACCGTGACCGCCCAGCACTCCAGGAAGAAGTAGGCTATTCATGCAAACTGTCAGTGCTACTTGCTGAAACCCTATGGATGCTTCCTTAGAGAGACACCAGAAGGATGCTGCTCTACAGCTTCAGGTCCCATGGTTGGTTACATGACCCTTATGACTGCAAAGTAAGAACCTCAGTAAAACCTGCTTTGGCTGTGTCAGGGCTGAGCAGCCAAGTTGAGACCCGGGGAGATTCAGTTGCTCAGAGTTCTTCAAACACACCCTACAAGCTTCTGCTGGTGTTATTTCTGGCTTTGCCACACACATCCTCTGCCTCTGCTGGTTATATCCTGACTTGCCTTCTCAGCTCATTTCAAACACCTCTTCCTCCGAAACCTGTCCTGACTTCCAACTGGGCACATGCCATTCTCTGGCAAGCTGCGAAGCTCATATGACTCTCAAAGAGCTTGTGTGATGGGTGTGTGTGCTTATCTTGCTTTTCTGATGAACTCAAGGGAACCCTTTGGAGCCCAGTACCAAGTTGAACATTCGGTTACCTGAATTATGAAGACACTGCAGACTGTACTAAGAACTCAGTTTGCTCTCATGCAAACAACTTACTAGCCCGAGATTCAGCAGTTTAGAAACAATCTTGTCAAACACTCCTCTGTCGTTCTCCTCATAAATCCTGGCAGCAATTTTGTGGACGATATCTTCAGCAGTTAAAGGAGTTCCATCCAGTTGATGAAGGCCATCTGGGTCATCTAGACAGAGCAAGTACAGCTTCACGTCATGGCGAGTACAGACCCAGTCTATGCATCATATTATAGCCTATACATTTTGAAATACTTAAACATTTTTATTATATTTATCATTTACTCATTTATCATTCATCTATTTAGAGATAGCATCCTACTATGTTACCCTGGCTGACTTGGAATTTTCAGCAGTCCTCCAGCTTCTGCCTCTCCAGTGCTGAAATTACAAGCGTGGACTGCCATGGCTGGCTGCTAGAGTACCTCTATGTAACAAAGCTTAATGTTAGAGCTTAATAACAATAATAAACCCCCATCTCCAAAAGACAGGGAACTTATTTTATGAGCTTGGAATAAAAATATTGAGATAAATCAGGAGATCTGCATAAACAACATTCAAATTTTGCAGAGAAAGCCTGTGAATATATGTCCTTAGTTTTCCTGGGAATTCGTTTGGCAGCGCAACTTCAGACTACAGCAAGGCATCATTCTGAGTGAGGAAACGGGGCTGCGTGGGGTGGTTCACTCCTGCAGTCCTAGCACTTGGGAGCCTGAGGCAAGAGGATTGCCATAGGTGTGAGTCTAGGCTGGACTACAGAGAGAAAGAGACCCTGTCTCAAACGACACAAAACAAACTCAGACTCTAAACAACAAGAACAACAAGGATGACAATGACATCCAATACCGTGAGGGAGAAAGAGGATGAGGGCAAGGACACCTTGTTCCAGTCATACAAGAATCCCAGAAATCTATACCGCATTGAGCAGATCCAATTTCCGAAGCGTAACTCTCCCTATCACATAGATGCAGATGGGAAAGATCGGTAGTTTAGCCCAGTGATATCTCTTGTTCTCTATACAACCCTGGATCACTGTGGATAATAATAAGGGTATTGGGCTCTGTGCTTGGCTCAGTGGTAGAGTGCTTGCCTAGCCTTTGTAAAGTCTTGGGTTAGAGTTCCAGTACTGAAAAAAAAAAACAATAAAACAAACGAATATGAGTAACATGGGTATCTTTAGTTTGATTTTAATGGAGTCGTAAGGAGCAGATGAAATAAGATGTTAAATGCACCTTTTGAATCAATCAGTAGTATATGGAAGAGCGTGCTATTATAATTATGCATAGTGGATTTAGATTTTTAAGAAAAGGAATTGTGATTATCTTCTGGAGAAAATGGAAATTGAATTCCTTGCCGGATATGTTGTGAATAATGCTTTTATTTTTCTTTTGAGATGGGGCATCATTGTGTACGCTGGCTTTGAACTCACAGAGATCTGCTTGCTTCTGCCTCCAGAGTGCTGAGATGAAATGCATGTACCATTACGCCCAGCACTATGAATATAATCTTTATCACTTTCCCTCAAAGAAAGAACGACTTTGTTCCATCCCAATTCTGCCCTTTTCTTCCAAGGCCCTTGGGGATTTGGCCAGGGAATTTCTCCTGTGGCATGGCCTTTCCTCTAGACTATGGGGATGGTGGCATCTGCAGCCTCAGGCAGACACCTTCTCCTGCCTTTGGACACAGACTTGTTAAGATGAAAGGCTGAGTTCTTGCTCTGCGAGCCCTTTGAGACCCAAGTGCCAGGGTGACAAGAATCATAAAATTAGTTCCTCTCTTGTCTGGTTGGAAATCGCGTTCTTCATCTGTTTCTCAGGAGTGCAGCCTCTATCACTTCGGTCTGAATTTTCCATTTGTGGGTTGCAAGTCAGGCTCTGGGGACTCGTCTTCCGTCTCTGCAGAGGTGGAAGAATTTACTTCCCTCCGCTTCTCCCTTAGGATCCGAGGAAGAAAGAATGTTGGCTGCCTGCTGAAGCTGGAAAAGGACCTGGATGATCGTTTTTCAGCTCATTTACTTCCCAACGGGGAGAATGCTGGTAACTCGGAAGAAATGTCTTCCTCCTCTGCTCTGCCGCCACGGCCAGCTCTCTAGCCAGGAACTCAGATCTCCCACTGTGGAACTTTGAGAGCTGCAGTTAAAAGTGAAGCACTTGGCCACTGCACTTACCTTCCACCGGTTTCCCCCAAGCTCTTTGAAAATGAGAAGAATATCTCACGCTGATTTCCCAGCTGCGCACAAAGGAGTGCTTTATGTTCCCGGTGTGAAGCCTCAGAAAGAAGCCAGCATGGATTCAAATTTTAAATCTTCAGGCAGCCACGGTGTTCTACACAGACATCAAAGGACTGTGCCCTGCCATTATCTTCCCTGTTAGAGCTTGTATCCCTAATATCTCATTTAATACCTAGAATTCATTTCTCCAGTAAAATTAAATCCAAGTCTTAATACGTGCCAGACACCAGAGGTAGAACGATGGCTGTATCTAGTACCTCATTTAACACTCAGAATTCATTTCTTCAGTCAAATTGAATTAAAGTCTTAATAGCTGCCAGACACTGGTCGAGTGATGATTGGGTTCAGCATGGTCCCTGGATGCACAGAGCTTGTTATCTAGTTCATCGCCCACAATGTAGGAATTACACGATCAATTTCTGCTTCCAAACACACAAAGGAGCATAAATCACATAAGGAGAAACGGGCAAGACAAAATTTTGAATTTGGAGCTTCCTTAAAGATGGTTTGGGGTCTGAGAGCATAGCCTGCCAAAGACACTCGCCCTCACTCTGCCTCCTGCACATCGCTAATGGGCTATTCGGATGTCTCAGTGGGTTCAGACTCTCTGGCTTTCTGGCTCTAGGATTTGTAGCCTCTGAAAGGAAACTAGACCTTCATCCATAAAACATTCTCTCTAAGACCCTTGACTCAGTCTCCCTAGGATCTCAAGTAAAGTTAAAGTAAATCCTGGGATAAGCCTGAAGCCACAAGGACCGGCCCTACAATTGTACACCTATGAGCCGGCAGTAAAATGAATAATTGAAAAAGTAGCTGCTGGAGTTAGTGGTCAAGTCACAAGCAAATCCGTGTCTCTGCTGGTGCTTACAACCAGTGTGACTAATCAAATCAGGCAGATATTACATTCTTTTTTACTTTATTGAACCAAATGTTCTGTTCAACCAGAGTGATTAAATTTATTTTTTATGCGGTTTTGCCCAGTGTCTATTTGCTTCTGGTCCACATACCTTAGGTTAAAAAGTAGATTCAAGATTTAAATTCCCCAAGTAGCAAAACATAAATCATTGTCTCTCTCCACTTAGCACATTTAAACTCTCCTCAGGCTATGATATTCTGTGAAAGTCCTATTTAATTGGGAGTCGCACCCCCTTACCCCCGAGATAATCAGCATAATTCTCTTGTTGCCATGAAACAAAATAAGGACAGAGAAGAAAGCCTGTACTCACTTCTAAGCACTCGTCTGCAGAATTGAAAATGCTCTCACTTCCTCAAGGCCTACTTACGTCAGTTCACTTATTCCCTCACACATTCTTTCATTTCTTCACTTATTTATAGAATCGTGCAATGAATTAATGACTATTCAGGCACTGGCCTATAATGTCTCTGTTCTTGTGAGCTTTTTGGTGTAGTTTTGGATAAAGACAATCATAAGTGGTTACAGTCACAAATATAAAAGTTCACACTACAGGAAGTTCAGTGAAGGCAAGGGGCAAAGTGTCTATCCAGTCATGGATGCTAGACAAACCTGGAAGTGTTTGACAGTAACTATGAAGACAGGAACTACATGAAGGATTTTGGTTTTGGTCCTAAGAGAAATGCGAATCCACTAAAAGAGATTTATGGAAAATAAAGAAGGCATGCTCTGCTCATCACATGGAATCCCAGCATCTAGGTGGAGGCACAGGAGCCTCATGATCCAGGCTAGCCTGAGCTACATGCAAGGTTTTGGCTAAAACAAACACAAACGAACAACACCAAAATAGCAAAACAAAACAAAAACCTAATGGCATGCTGGTCATGACGGCACATGTTTGCAATCCCAGCAGTCAGAAAACTGAGTCAGGAGGATCACGAATTTAAGACCAGCTTAGGCTATATAGGAAATAATGTCTCAAAACAAAACAAAACAAAACAAAACAAAACAAAACAAAACAAAACAAAAAAACCCACACAACAACAACAACAAAAAAACTCTCAAGGGCTCTGCGGCTGTAGTTTAATGGCAGAGTGATTAACCACCTAGCACGCATGAGGCCCCAGGTTCGATACTGAGCACTCCCTGCAAGGAACGGCATGCATATATTTCACTATTTTATATTTGTAAATTAAAAAGTCCACTACAGTTGTCACATCAAGAATAGATTGAATAAAGCTGGAGTGGTTGCTGGGAGATCTGTAAAAGATTTGATTGTAGTTCAAATGAGACATGATTGGGTATTGGGTAAGGATAGTGGAGACTGAGAACAGTAGTTTTTTTTTTTTTTTTTTTGAGACAGGGTTCTCCATGTAGTTTTGGTACCTGTCCTGGATCTCGCTCTGTAGACTAGGCTGGCCTCAAACTCACAGAGATCCACCTGGCTCTGCCTCCTGAGTGCTGGGATTAAAGGCGTGTGCCAGCTGAGAACAGTAGTTTTTTTTTTTTTTTTTTTTTTTTTTTGTAAAAATATGGGTGATAACTTGGGAAGCAAAATGAATAAGTTTTGAAAGATTACGATTGAAGAGGTAAGAAAAAAAAGACAAATAGTTCAATCCTATATTTTTGTCATGCAAAAAAGGATAAATATCAGCAAAAAAGGAAAGATCGTTTGAAGAGGATTTGTGAGGAGGACAGAGGTCATGAGTTGACTCTGGTATACATTCAGTTTTCTGTGGACTTGAAATTTCTAAGGCAAGATATTAAGTAGGGAGAAAATTGGTCTATAGCCCAGAGAAGTCTGGGTTAAACCCAGATGTAGAATGGCTAGATGAAAAAGGGTAGGGATGAGGAGACAGTCAAAAGAGAATAGTGGACACCTCACCATGGGGGGCATATTTTATCCATCTGATTATTTGAAGAAGTAATATTTTACTTGTACTAGTTATTAAAGTAAACAGAAATGGTAAAATGGATTTAATAATGTAAATACAGATACCAGGTTTTAAAATTTTTCAAAGCATCAGTAAGGAAACTAATCATCATCATCATCATCATCATCATCATCATCATCATCATCACTTTTATTGTTTTTTTTTTTTTGACGGAGTCTGGCTGGCCTGGTACTTTATGTAGCCCAGACTGTACTCAATCTTGTGACAGTTCTGTTGTTTCAGCACCCTGAGTGTTGGGATGACAGGTGAGAGCCACCACACCTGTTTTAGTAAAGGAAACATTAAGGGGAAAAATTGAGACTCTAGAGTGGTTTTTTTTTTTGTATATTACCAGTACATGTTGGCTTTATGTCAGCTTTGGACTTGACAAATGAAAGGTTATGAGCATATTAGATATATTTGAAAGTATGTGACCTTTTCTTAATATGTAATGAAAAACTCAAAATGAGGGGAAAAAAGGTAGTAAAGCATCTTTTAAATCATTTACCTTGAAATTTATGGTCCAGTCCACTCTTAGTAGAATCATACTCATCAACCAGTTTTCGATTTTTAGTTGAATCAACATCTTCCACATCCAATTTGTTACCAAACGGGGACCTTCTTATGGACTGTTTTTCTTTCTCAAGTTTTTCCTTTTCTGTTATTGCCCTTAGCAGGTTCAAGTTATCGACAGAAGAATAATTGCTTTCACTTGGCTTGCTTTCTGGAAGAAAAGTTCCAAGCCCAACACATCCATTTTAGTTTAGAATCCCATGACCTACATTATTTAACTGAACAGCAGTGTGATTTCCTTTTACCTGGAGGGTATGTCTTTTTAATCTTGTCTGCTTCTGCCTCCGCAATCTGTGAAACAAACAGGAGACAGACCTCATTTTAAACCATTGCTTCACATATTACCAAGTACACAACAAGCCAAATGATTTAATCTCTATGAGATTTAGTTTTGTTAGTAAAATGCAGGCACAAAGCACTGCTACAAGGATTAAATGAGATAAAAAGAAGGGCTGGTGTACTTTAAGTATTAATTCCTTTCTCCTGTAATATTGACAAAAGATAAATCTTCAACTAAGCTTGGTGGCATGTGCCTATAATCCCAGCACTCAAGAGGATGAGGTGGGAAGATCAAGGGTTGTAGGCCAATCAAGATTACCCAGCAAGATTTTGTCTCAAACAAAACAACAAAACAAACCATGCCACACTTCAGTAAATTAAGCAATCTTGTGAGTGGGTACAGTATTGATCTCGCTGGTTATCATCATGTGGACGCTCTATATATTATACAGAACTCAAGGTACATAATTTTGAGAACATGTAATTATTGAAATTAGATTTCTCATCTTAATTTTTGTCAATTTTTATTAATCTCCCAGAGTTTGTAAATTCAAAATGGCCAAAATATCACAACATAATTACAATAAATGATGAGAATAAAATGACAAAGCAGTTATAATTTCACATCTGACCTACCTGTTCATTCAAAGGTCTTTCTGCACTTAATTCTCTATTATGCAGAGGTTTGTCTAGAATAAATACACATAAATATAAATTTAATTGTACATCTTGGTGGTAAGATATGTTTCTTGCTAAAATAAACACAGTGAAAAAAACTTTTGGAGAAATAATTCTGGGTGGTTATGAAATAAAATGTATGTTAGCAAAGATTATCAGTTGTATACATGATGAGTATCAATGTCGGCATGCTTATTATATTACTGCATTTCCTGAGTTAAATGCAATCACACTTTCGTTTTCTGATCAGAAATTCAACATATAATTCTAATTCTTGGCTTATTAACTCTTTTCAATTAGAAATAATAAAATTTGATGACCATTGCTGGCACATTAAAAGAGATCACAATATCCTGCATGTGTAATGAGTAGATTATCTTAGGAAAACATTCCAAACCACTTTAAGAACAAGCACTTGCACCCTTTTCCAAAATAAGATCCTTATAAATAGCCCATGTTATGCTCTATTATTTAAAAAGTGAAGGAGAAAAAAATCCATCTTCGTTCTCTGAAGTCAAAACGATTCTGTCAATATGCAGGGATAAGATCTGGTTAGGAAAACTAGGCAAGGCGATTTAGAGCTCACAGGTCACGCCAAGCTTTATCTTTGCTGGGCCAAATGAAAGAGAGCTCAGAAGTAGAGAAACGTCCACTTACCTTGGCTGCCTTCGGGTTTGGGGAAAGCTTGAACTGGGCCGCTATTGAGCACCAACACCAGTATCCAAGAGCCGGTCCAAAGGAACCCCATTCTTCTTTGCTCCTCAGCTCTCTGTTGGCAAGAGCCTGGCACTGGGCCCCTGAGCTGTAGCTTTTGTTATGAATGAGAAGGGGAGTAAGAAGCTGGCAGGGACTGGAGCCTGGGCTAGGGGAGGGAAAGGAGCTGGGCCGCTAGCGGTTGCTCAGGGTTGGAGAGGATGCTCGCCTTGAGCAGGTGAGCAGGTGCAGCGGGCGCTGTCCGCTCCGCGGGTGCTGAAGTTCCTGCACGGGCAGACGCCGGCCTGGGCGTAGCTTTACTCCACTAGCTCCTGGAGAGGAAGTGAGGAGGAGGCGCATGCTCCATGCAAACCAGGGGCATGAGGATGGCGTCAGCGACCCAGAGCTACTCCAATCCCGCGGGAACGGAGAGGGGAGGGGCGACAAGCAGGCTAGCGTATTTTCCATGCCGCAGTCCTGGGCATATTCCTACGTCCGAGTTCAGCCGGATTGCAGGACGCTAGGCATGGTTGTTGGACTAAATGCCCTCTCTACTGTGAACCTGTCAAGGAGAAATGGATAATCTTGTCTAATTTTGACTTGTGATTCTTTTGCAGTATCTGCTCCAAAGTCACTTCCTACTATACTCAAAAGGTATAATTCTATTATACCTATATAATTATACTCAGGAGATATAATTCTATTAAACCTTAGAAAGCCCTGCCTTTATATCAGTGTTGACATCCTCCTGATGTTTTTGCATCTCAGCTCCACAGGAGTCTTTTGATTGGGAAATTGTACGAATATTATTTCAAATAGATTATGCATATAACTTCACTCTCGCAGATGGTGAGACAGAGAAGAAAAAAAAATCGTTGTTCCTCTAGGAGTGAGAGTCCTCATTAGTCAGGGAGATGAGCAGAAATACTCAGTTTTGTTCTCCTTCTCCCAACGAAGTGGGAAAAAATAGTTCTCTTTCGTGACGTTCTTCCCTGGGTCTCATGTATACCTGAGGATCTCGATGTTTGGGGAGTCCTTCGAGAAAAGGGAAAGCCATGAAGAACATTCCTCTCCTCATAAGCAAGTCAGAGGCATGCTTTCTATAAACCAAGAATATCCCAGAAGCCTGAGGTCATTGCCTACAACTTACTGTCCAAAGACTTTCAAGTGGTGAATACAAACAGCATAATGTGAGCAGGGTGCTGAGCAAGCTCTTCAGTCCCATTTTTAAGCAGAACTTGGATCTTGTCCTTTCAACTGCAGCCTGCTGGGAACCCAGTTGAATAATGACCACAAAGAAGGATCCAGACAATCAGGCCTTTGATTTCTGCATCTTCTCTTTCAAGGACCAAGTTACTTATTTAAATACCCCCAAACAAACAAACAAACAACAAACAAATCCACTGACAAACAAATTTCCCTCTTTTTGGAGGTTTTGAGTTTAATGGTCCTGAAAGTATTATCGGTTAAGAACCTAAAAGTCTTTTTGTGTCCATGTGAATCTTTTTTTTTTAAAAACTGATACATAAAATCTGAGGTTACAGAATACTTCCAAATCTAGCAGTTACTTCAAACCAAATAGCTCTTCCTCAATGGTGTATAACACAGTATTATTATCCTGGTATGCTGCAGTCTTAAAAATTAGTGCAGGGGCTGGAGAGATGGTTCAGTGGGTAAGAATACAGACTGCTGGGGCAGAGGACCTAGCAGCCACATAAGTGCAGCTCACAACTGCTTGTAACTGCAGCTCCAGAGAATCTGACACCTTCTTCTGGCCTCTGTAGACAACTCATGTACACATACCCCCACATACTCACCCATATAATAATTAAAATTTTGTTTAAATATTTAAAAAAATTAGGTCATATTTTAGAATAATAGCTGTGTGAAGAGTAATTTTTTTAGATCTTTGTTTCTTAAAATATAAATGCCAGCTTTGTTAACTGACATACCTATTCTATTTGTTATCGTATTAGATGGACACTTAACCTTGGAACATGTGATGATTCAGATTAGCTGAGTTATGGAGTAGGAAGGAACCATAGAGCGTGAATTAGTTTACATTCTTTAGTCTTATTACACATGATCGTACTGGAAAAGCATAGATTTGTAAATGGAGTAATCCTAATTTAATTCATTCATTTAATTTAGCATATATATATTAAGCACTTGAAATGTAGGAATGTACCAGATCTTAAGATAGCTGTTTGTAAAATGACAAGATAACATTGGTTACTGCTCGTCCATTGCCTCGTAAAGAGGAAAAACAAACAAACAAACAAAAACTCCAAAAACAAAAACAAACTGTAGCGAAACCAACAACAAAACAACTATATAGTAGATAAGCTTCATGTGCAACATGATGTTTTTAGTTAAGTGTAAGTGAGCAAACAATCATGGAGGTTTGTTACTGGTCTCCTTTGTAAGTATAGAGTTCAAATGGAGTCCAAATAACGGAATTAATGACAAGGCAAGGTGTGGTGGTTTGAATAAAAATGACTTCCATAGGCCCATAGGGAGTGGCGTTATTAAGAGGTGTGGCCTTGTTAAAGTAGGTGTGGCCCACTAGTGGAAGCCCACGAACTGTGGACTGGTGGCTGTGGCGACCCCATGGGACTGGACTAGGCCCTCTGGATACTGAAGATGGTTGTTTGGCTCAAACTGTTTGGGGGGCACCCAGGCAGGGGGATGGGAATCTGTCCCTGGTCTATGGGCAGGCTTCTGGAACCCGGTGCCTGTGGTGTGACACCTTGCACAGCCTTGGTGCAGTGGGAAGGGGCTTGGACCTGCCTAGGCTCAGTGTGCTGGGCTCTGCTGACTCCCCATGGGAGACCTTGATTTGGGGCATGTGGGGATGCGGGGTGGCTTGGGAAAGAGAGCTGGGGGGGTGGGAGGAGGGAGGAGGGGGCATCTGTGGATAGTATGTGGAGTGAGTAGAAAATTTCTTAATAAAGACAAATGAGAGAAAAAAATAAAAAAGTAGGTGTGGCCTTGTTGGAGGAAGTGTGTCATTGTGGGGTGGGCTTTGAGGTTTCAGAAGCTCAAGGCAGGCCTAGTTCCTCACTCTCTCTTCCTGCTGCCTGCTGATCCAGATGTAGAATTCTCAGCTACCTCTCCAGCACCTGTCTGCCTGGATGCTGCCATGCTTCCCACCATGATGATAATGGACTGAACCTCTGAACTGTAAGCCAGCCCCAGTCAAATGTTTTCCTTGGTAAGAGTTACTGTGGCCATGTTATCTCTTCACAGCAATAGAAACTCTAAGACACAAGGTTTGGAAGAAAAATTATTTTGTTAATATTAAAAAAGATTAAAATATTTCATTCTTATATGCAAAGGCATATAAACATTAAATATTTTAAAAGTATGTTGATTTTAGAAGAGAGTAGCATGACCCAGATGATCATGGACAGAGATGGAAAGAGTAATATGACACACAGTGAGTCTGTCACTGTGGCCTGTGTGTCTTTCAGCACACAAGTGGATAAACTGTCACATGAGATGCTTTTTGAGCTGAGAGTCTTGAAGATGGAGATATCTCCCTTATCTGGTGGCACACACCTCTAATCTCAGGACTCAGGTGATGGGGGTAGTAGGATAAGCCTTAAGGCCTTATTACATTGTAAGTTCAAGGCCAGCCTGGACTACATGAAGCTCTGTCTCAAAAAATAAACCAACAGCATAAAAATAGGTAGAGACAGTTAGAAGATAGGCCTACTTATTATAGAAAAAATATGATATTAGTTATTATTAATAAGTGATTGTTATATTGGCCATTATTATGTATTTTATTACAGAAGATGTCAAATATAAAAGTAAACAATATATGGAAATGAGCATCATGAATCTGTTGCCCAACTTCAGTAATTATAAACTCATGACTTCTTGATATTTGAATTTCCAGCCACTTATTATACATAATGAATTAATTACCCATAAAAGCCATAAAGTTCATTTCATCCATGAATATATCTTAAACAAACCTCACAAGAATAATACTGCTTTAGTATCATCAAATATCTAGAGTTTAAATTTCCTTATAAGTATTTTTACAGTTAGCTTGCTTGTACTGGTACTGAATCAAGACTGTTTACTGCATATGATGGCATGTGACAGGGGAAATTTTCTAAAAATATAAATAAACAAAAGAGGGGGCAATAAGAATCATGTGGTCACCCATTCATCTGGTAGAGATAACAATAGGTAAGTAGGACATGCTTTTTTTTCTAAGAAAATATTTTGTATGAATATTTGTAAACCCGTGCCTCTTGCTGTAAATATATTCTCACATATCTGTCCTGTCTATACAACCAAAGTTGCCAAAGTTATTGATGATTTACTAACTTTTCACACAGTATCTGGAAATCCACTTGTTTATTTAAATTAAAGAAGCGGTAGAGGGTTGCCCACTTATTATTGGTTTCCAAGTGCTGAAACTATGCTGGCTATCCCAGCCCAGAGGATCGTGACACCGTCAGCATGGTTCCCTGCTCAGCATTTTCATTAAGAACAAGTCTTCTTTCCAAGGAGGTATTCACGAAAGGCCCAAGAATAGAGAGTATGAGCTGTTAAGACACTCAGAGCTGCAGAGTGATGGGAATGGATCTGTCACTGTGAGAGGAAATGACCCGGGGTGCTCATTCTTGAGAGGGCTAATGGTCCAGTGCAAAGGAGAAGTAAATGAGGGGTCTGGCAGTGTGCCCTCAGAGGAGAGAGATGTAATAACCAAACATAATGCAGCCAATAGCATGACTAATGCGGTCAAGAAAGGGGAAATGGAAAAAGAATATAAACAAATAAACTAGCTCAAATGGACGGACACCGTAGGCCACCTACACGTGGAAAGTTCCAGGACCGAATGTGGGAGTGGGTGGCAGGAGAAGGCGGTTGCACAGAAAACTTTTTCCGGTTCACTTACTTTGTACTGTGGTTGAATGAGATTAAGCTAATAGCCCAGCTCAGGGACTGCAGGGGAAAGACGTGAGGCACTGTGGATGCCCCCTCTAGAACCACAAGGAAGAACAGCTCCCCAGAAGGAGTCAGAGTGAGAGCGAAGGCAAACACGACATTGGGTGCTCTCCATCTTCTGGTTTTTAAAACATTATTTAAAACACATATACAGTACAATATTAAAACAGATCAAACAGAACTGAGTGGAAGAACCACTTTGCCCATTAACACTGATTCCCAGCACAAAGTGTGCCTTCCCCTCTGCATTTTTGTGTACGCACAATTATAGGTAGAGATTTATCGGGAAGTCTATTTCCCATCATCCTTCTGGCTGGTAATTTAGTTCTTTTGATGGGCAGTTTAGAAAACCTTGAATTTTTAACGCAAGTATGCCCTAACTTTGTAACAAGAAAGTAAATCAGTATGGTCTATGTAAATACTTGTGTATATAGCACAGTGTTTTATATTCCATTACATTTCAGGCAGCTGTAAACTGTTTTCTTCTGAGCTGTGAAGATGCTTTGTGATCAGATCGGTAGAAGGGAAATCAAAACCAGTAGATCGGTGCTTTGGTCTTCTCTGACACGCAGCTACTGTGTGAATGCCGTTGGAAACGGTCTCCAAAGTACGTTGTTTTTACTCAATAGTTCCTTTTTATTGTGACATTCTTGATGGAAGGAGTGAACCAGGACTCATTTATTTATCTCAGGGCCTAGCATACACTGGAAAGGCTGACGCACGCTTGTTGGATGGGATCTTACTCATCGTAGCAAAAAGGACTTGACACCTTTCTGTTAAGCCATTTATTTATTCACCGTAAGTGGCCAAACTTCCCCAACTCCCCATAAGCCCTTCCTGTCTTTTCACTTTCCAGGGATGAAGATGCCAAGTGGTTACTGGCATGCTTGGAGTGGGCTAAAGCACCCCAAATGCCCTCGGGTCAAAGCCCCCTGTGCACTCTGGCTGCCTCTGTGGCAACAGGAACTGGAATTAGGGGATGGTTCTAGCTCAGTGGTGCAGATATGGAGCTTAGAGTGAGTGAGAAATAAGAGCACAGGCTGGGTGTGATGGTTATTTTTGGTTGTCAACTAGACACGTCTGGAATTAACTAGAACCCAAGTGGCTGGGTATACCTGCGAGGGATTTTTTTAATTAAGTAATTTGAAAGACCCATTTCATCTCTCTCTCTCTCTCTCTCTCTCTCTCTCTCTCTCTCTCTCTCTCTCATCTGTGTTTTTCTGAGACGGTTTCTCTGTGTAGCCCTGGCTGTCCTAGAACTCACTCTGTAGACCAGGCTGGCCTCAAACTCAGAGATCCACTTGCTTCTGCCTTCCAAGTGCTGGGATTAAAGGCGTGCGCCACTACAACCCGTCTGCAAAGACTTACTTTTAATCCAGTTCTTTTGAGGAGGGAAGATCCACCTTTAATCTGGTCCACACCTTTTGCTGGCAGTCTATAAGAAAGGATGTGGAGGAAGTAAGCTTGCTCTCTTTGCTTGCTTGCCCTCACTCTCTCTGGCAAGTCTATTCCTTCACTGGCATTAAAGCCTACTTCTTTGGGATTCTGGCATATACTAAAGACCAGCTGAGATACCCCGCCTTATGGAGTGAACAACTACTGGGTTTTTGGACTTTGCATTGGTAGACAACCATTGTTGGACTAGCTGGACCACATCCTGGAAGCCATTCTAATAAATCTCCTATCTATCTATCTATCTATCTATCTATCTATCTATCTATCTATCTATCTATC
>CABHPR010151853.1:20908-43170 GCA_902168415.1 Peromyscus melanophrys | reverse complement strand
ATCTATCTATCTATCTATCTATCTATCTATCTATCTATCTATCTATCATCTATCTATTCATATTCATGCTATAAGTTCTGTTCCTCTAGAGAACCCTGACTAACACATTGGGTTTGTGTCCTGTAGAGTCTAGCCTTGGAGGATCTTGTAAAACACAGTTTTGTGTTGCTTAATGACAAGATAGGTTCTGAGAACTGTGTCACAGGGTGATCATCATCAAATATACTTCCACAAGCCAAGGAGGCTATGTTGTTACTGTGCTATATATGTGGCTATCACCTTCTGGAATCCATTTTTTGACCAAGGGGTTTTTATGCTGTACACTACTACTGAGGATCTGCCCAAGATTTTGACCCAGCAAAGTCCATTCAGTTTGTAAACTCAGACCATTCTTGATTTCTTAGTTACTGCGTTGACCAGGTTGGCACCAAGAAAGCTACCACAAACCATTAGGACTATTTGTCAGGATCCTATGGATTTCTAATGAGAGAATGCATCAGAACTTGACCTCTTGATTCTGGAAAGCACCACGCTCAGGTTTGTGCAAAACTGAAGCTCAGCCACTGCACTGAGGTCATCCTTCCCCATCTGACTTCCCCATCTGAGGTCAAGCAGAGGACAAGGTAGAGGTGCACACCACACAACTCATTCATGTCTGGGAGGATTTGGGTTAGTAACCCTCGAGTGTGGCAAGACAACAGAGTACCCCAAATAAGAGTCTTAGAGAGCCAACAAGATGGCTCAGTGGGTAAAGGCACTTGCCACCAAGGCTGATGACCTGAGTTTAATTCCTGGGATCCACATGGTTGAGAGAGAGAGAGAGAGAGAGAGAGAGAGAGAGAGAGAGAGAGAGAGAGAGAGAGAGAGAGACAGAGAGACAGAGAGAGACAGAGACAGAGACAGAGAGACAGAGACAGAGATACACAGAGAGACAGAGACAGCTGACTCTACATGAATTTTCATCACACACACACACACACACACACACACACACACACACACACACACACACACACACACACACACACGTAAGAGCCCAAAGAAAACATTGTTCTTTAGGCCCCATGTGACAGGAGCCAGATGATACAGGCTTGGAGCATGAGTCATTTATAACTCATGGTTACCATGAGTGATGATGATGGGCAAGTAGCAATCAGCAATTCCAAAGGTGGGCATGACTAGACTTACGGTAAGTAGTATAGAGCGGTCACCACTTCAGGGGCCTGAAACTAAGAACCAGAGCTCAGAGTTGAGGAGGAAGGGACATTCTAAGAACTAGGAGGAAAGCCAGCATAGAAGAATTTCTGATTTGTTAGGCAGACATCTACAATGGCTTTTTACACAGTTCTTCTAGCCTACCTGGTTGTGCCTGCCCTAATCAAAGGAACTGAAATGGAGTATCCAGGGATGCATAGAAATAAGCACGGGTTTTTAAATGCTCATAGAACTCAAGGCAGATCTTAGCTGCTTACCCCTCTGCTTCTCTCTTCCCTCTTCCTCACCCTTTTCATCTCCATTTTCGAAAAAGGGTCTGGATATTGTAGTCCAGGCTAATCTTGAACTCATAATCCTCCTGCCTTGGCCTCCCAAGTACTAGGGTTATGGATATGTGCCATTATGTCTAGCAGATCTTCTCTTCTATTTCAGTTTTTAAGAGAATATCTTTTATTTATTCTTTGACAATTTCATACATGTAAAGAATTCATCTTCATAATATACACCCTCAACTCCCTCAGGAACCCCCAACTCCTTTCCCACTCCCACCAGACACCCCTAACACTCCCCTCTCCACTTCTCCTCTTATCCCCCCTTTTTTTGTTAATAGACCACTGACTCCAATTGGTGCTGCCTGTTGGAATGTTGACGGATCGTGTGGACTGACCTTGTGCGGGCAACCACAGCTGCAGTGCGTTCATGGGTGCAATGACATACCCCAATGATGACATTCCACTTGCTTCTTTTATTTAGGGACAAGATGAGAGTGTCCACAGGATGGACTTCTCAGTTTAAGTTTGCATCTATGGATCCTGAAAGGGTCTAAGTTTCTAGTATTTGGATTCCATGGGAGATTCAGGAAGCAGCTCAAAGAGCACATCTCTCTAGAGGCCAACCAGACCACAGACAGCAGCAGGAGGCAGCTTGAATCTAATTGTATCTGCCCCGTTTGACCGTGAACTAAATCAGGGACTGAGGGGGCCACGTCCAGGTACAGAGAGGCTCCAGTGGACCAAAGCAGCAGGCAGCTCTTCCTTGCTTAGCTCCATGTTTGGTTATCCTGGAGGTGGCTTCCCGAATCTTTCTTCAAAGAAAAATGATTCTGTAGAGGCTGATGAGACTCCAACTTAGCAGAACTAGAGCGTTGCCTAGAGCTGAACTCCTCAGTGGCTGGGAGTGACAGGTTAGGAGCCTCTCAACTTCTTCAGTCCAAGCCCTTCTTCGTCACATGTGGATTTAATCTGTTTACCTGACTTCAGGGTCTGGAAGGAAATGAAGAAGAGCTGGAAACCTTGTCTAAGGAGTTGAGGCCACTTGGAGAGCAAAGGAGTAGAAGGATCTTTTAGGAAATCTACTCCTCCTCTCCTCCCCACATCTCTTTCTCTGTGTGTATGTGTATGTGCACACTCATGTACATGTGTGTGCTTGTTCATGGTATGGGTATGAATGAATGCACATATGTGTGGAGGCCAGAGGCCAATTTCAGATGTTCCTTAGGTGCTATTCATCTTGTTTATTGAGCTGCAGTCTCTCACTGGAACCCGGAGCTCACCAAGCAGGTTAAGCCGCTGGCCAGAGCTCTGGAGATCCACCTGTATTTTCTCCAATGCTGGGGTTATAAGCACCTGCCTTTTTCTTCCTTTTTCTTTTGAAAACACAGTTGCCCAAGATTGAACCTGGGTCCCCACACTTATGCAGCAAGCACTTTACCAGCTGAACCATCTCTCTAGCCCCCATCTGTAGCTAGAGTTTTCCTGGTTCTGCCTGGCCCACGGTCAGGACAAATCTCTCTCAGACTTATATTTCTTATAAACTGTATGGTCGTGGCAGGCTTCTTGCCAACTGTTCTTATATCTTAAATTAACCCATTTCTATAAATCTATATCTTGCCACATGGCTTGTGGCTTACCAGTATCTTACATATTGGTACTCATGGTGGCAGCTGGCAGCGTCTCCTCTGACCCCGCCTTCCTATTCCCAGAATTCTCTTCTCTGCTTGTCCTGCCTATACATCCTGCCTGGCTACTGGCCAATCAGCATTTTATTTATACAGAGCGATATCCACAACACCCTTCTTAAGAAATCCTTAAGCTCTTTATATCACTGTGAGAAAAATCTAAGCCCCATTAAATATTATATGTGTTTATTTTGTGTGTGTGTGTGTGTGTGTGTGTGTGTGTGTGTGTGTGTGTGTGTGTGTGTGTGTGGTGCATGTCACAGATGCACGTGGAGGTCTTAGGACAACTGTTTATGGGTGAGAGAGAGGCAAGGCTGTTCTTTCTCCTTTGTTCTCCCAAAGGTGTTCTGAGAAGACAACTGAGTGTCTTCCTTAGTGGAAATGGAAATCAGTGGCTTTTTGGTGCTACAAAGCCAATCCTCCAGCCATTCCCACTGCGACCCAGAGTGTTTTAGCTGCCAACTCCCTGCAATTTCCAAACCAATAAGGAATTGGGCCATCATTTCTTTCTAGACAGTGTCAAGGTGTAATTAGGTAGAACTAATGATGCCTTCTGAGAAACAGTGACTATTGGGTCTTCCCACTCCCGACACACACGGAGCGGTGGTAGGAGGAGCTTGTGTGAGTGCGTCTGGGCTCTCTCTAGCCTCATTATCTCCCACTCTCCCCCGGGCCCCAGAGCTCCAGCACTACCAACCTCTGATGCTTTTGCCGTGGCCAGACAGGTCCTCACATGGAAGCTGTCACTGAGATCGCCTCTCCTGCTTGGAATGGCTCATTCTCTTATTTCCTCCAAACCTGAAGTCAGACGTCAACTCAGTGATAGGCTGAAGTTTTACCCTCTTTTCTACATTGTACCCCAATCCTTTATCTTGTTCCTCATCATGTGTCTCTTTTGAGCAGTCTCTATAATTCATCTGTCTTTCCAGAGTTCCTGTAACAGTATTCCTCATATAAATACTCACTGAAAACATTGAGTGAACAAGTGAATGAAGCTCGGACTCATGGTCCTCAGTCTTCAGCCACTCACACTCTCTTCAAGTCAGTTCTGGATTCAAGCTTGTTGCTATCAGGCCCTCTCTTCCACGAGACCGTCAGTCTATAGTTTAAAGCAACCAGCATGGACAGTGAGTATAGGCAAGGAAGAAATCGAAGATGTTCACTCTGTCTTCAGGCTGCTGCAACCCCATAACCCCTTCTTTTGCTCAAACTTGGGACTGTCAATCTTGTTCTTCCTTGTGTGTGTGTGTGTGTGTGTGTGTGTGTGTGTGTGTGTGTGTGCGCGCGCGCGCACATGTGTGTATGTTTCGTGTAGCATGGGCTGGCCTTCCATTTGCTGAATAACTGAGAACGACCTTGACTCCTGATGCTTTGCCCCCATCAATGCCTTGATTCCTTCCAGTGAGCTTGCATAAAACAGGCTCTCTCGACAGGAAACCATGGATCCCATGGGTTTCGTAGAACTCTAATGCTTAATAACTAACAATTGACTACTACTGATGAATAGTGGAGAAAGGGGTCTTTGCCTTGTGTATATCCAGTTGTGAACCTACCAGGCTATGATGGACAGTTCCTACCCATAGACTGCCCTAGTAAGATCCAGAGGAATACAAATGGAATAAAAAGACATTAGTTCATGGAAGCAATTAGTAGGGATGTGAGTAATGTGGTCAGAGAAGAGTAGTAGGTGCCTGAATGAGGGAATGAGGGCAATCAGAAGCACTATGTGAGCGTAGGATTATGGGATTGCACCCCACACCTGTCTTGTTCTTCCTTCCATTGGTCACGCTCCTGTGCATGACTACCCCTTTTCATCATGGCAAATGTCCCCTCCTCAGAAGGAAGTTCCTGGATTAGCATCCCCCTGGATTGTCTTCTATTACATCATCTACCCCTTTTTGTCTTTGAATGAATCACAACCTTCACTGAAAACATTCCACACCCCACTTCCTCCTCCAGACTATTCAAGCTCTTTGCCGGAATGAACCTTGTTTCTTAGATTCCAACACTTGGGAGAGAGTCTCTCACACAGTAAGGGTCGGTGCTCAGTGAGTAATATTTTGAGCAATGAATAATAAGAGAAATAATTAAGAAAACTCTAGAAGAAAGTGATAGTAAAAGTGTCTCATTATATGTTAAATTACTATGCTAAAATATTTTGACCTTGGTACCACAATAAAAGGACATGTGACCTTCTCTTAGAGAAGCCATACCCATGCTCTCAGGGTTGTCTTTCTTCCCGAACACCTTTCTCTACTCTTGTGCTTAAGCTTACATTAAAGTATCTTTATTAACCTTAGCCCTCGCATGAAGAAAACAGTCCAGAAATAGAGCTATTACAATAGCTTCCAAACTTGTTTTCCGGGGATATGGTAATTTAGTATTTGATGCAAGTTGTATTTCAAGACTGTAGGGAAATATAATTATCTCATGAATGATGTCAGTATGATTAGCTAGCATCTTTTTTTAAATAGCAAATATATTCTTCACACTTTCACTGAAATAAATTGTATTACAGATCAGGGATTTAAATGGGAAGACATGAAAAAATGCGTGAATACTTTTATAACCTTGAAAGAGAAATATTATTCTAAACGTTTCAGATAGAAAACATCAATAAGGGACCAGAGAAAGACTCAGTGGCTGGGAACACAGTCCTCCTCTACCTCCCCCGAGGGCTGGGATTAATGGTGTATGCCACCATATCTGGTGTTGGAGCATGCTTCACCATTGGAATCAGACTGGACGTAAAATCGCTTCTTATTTTCTGCCTGGCATCAATCACATTGAAGATATAATACATTGTGGTACAGTATGCTAAAACGTATTTAAAAATATACTTGCATATTTACATATTTGGCATATATTAACATGATCGTGTAAGGTGGACTTAGTCCTAGGAAAATCCTTTGTAGGTAGTTGCCATTTCTTTAGACAATTTTTAGCTTCTACTTTTTAAAAAAGATTATATTATGTGCATGCTTACGAGTGTGTTGCCTGCATGCATGTATATCTGTGCACCATATGCATGCCTCGTTCCTGAATAGGCCAGAAGAAGGTGTCAGGCCCCCTAGAAGTGGAGTGACAGACTTGTGACCTGCCATGTGTGTGGTAGCAATCTTTGATTCCCTGCTCTTAACTACTGAGCCATCTCTCTACCCTCGAATTTTTATTTATTTATTTTGGGTAGACAGGGTTTCTCTGTGTAGTTTGGTGCCTGTCCGGGAACTCACTCTGTAGACCAGGCTAGCCTCGCACTCACAGAGATCCACCTGCCTCTGCCTCCAGAGTGCTGGGATTAAAGGCGTGCGCCACTGCCACCTGGCGCTTGAATTTTTGTTTTTAAGACGGGGTCACATGTATCCCAGGCTGGCCTCAAACTCATTATTTTTTTAAAAAGATATTTTATATTTTATTTATATGTGTGTCTATGCACACGTGTGCAGGTGACCGTGGAAGTCAGAAGAGGGCATTGGATCATATTGGGGAGAATATGAGTACATCGGACCACATACCATTTCTGAGAGCTGTCATATGGATGGGTGATGGACATATTGGCCCACTTGCCAAGCCTGTTCATATTGGTGGGTTATGAGCATGTCCTCTATGAGTGCATATGGGCATGTTGGCCCACGTGTCATGTACCAGCTTGGTCACATGGGAGATGTGTATGGTCATGTTGACCCAGAAGCCATTTCTGAGATCAATCCTGTGGGAATTGTATGAACATGTTGGACCATAAGACATTTCTGAGCCTTACCCCATGGGTGGGTGTATGTGTGTTTGGCCTACACAGCATTTATAAGCCCAGTTACATGGGGGCAGGTGTGGGCATTTTGGCACACATACCATTTCTGGCATTTGTCAAATGGGGGTGTGTATGTACATGTCCCACATGAAATTTCTGAGCCTGGTGATATGGGGACGGGGGAGTTGTTTGGGCACATCGGACTACATGCCATTTCTGAACCTGGTGACATGAGGGAGGGTGTATGGGCATGTTGAACCACATGTCATTTCTGCAACCAGTCCTATGGGAGTTAGCCAAGCATGTTGGCTCACAAGCTATTTCTGAGACCTGTCCTATGGGTGGGTGTATGGGCATTTTCGTCAGTGTGCCATTGCCATGCCTGTTTGCATGGGTGTGTGTATGGAAATTTGGCCCATGCAGCATTTCTAAGACATTTATATGTGTGATTGTATGGACATTTTGGCTTACAAGCCTTTTCTGAGACTGATCAATGGAGGAATGTACCAGCATGTTTGCCTACATGCCATTTCCAAACCAGGTCATATAGTAGGGTGTGTAGGTTTGTCGGCCCGCATGCCGATTTTGATCCTGTCTATATGTGGAGCTGTATGCGTATGTTCACCCACATGCTGTTTCTGAAACTGGTCACGTTGTGGCATGATTGTGCAATTTTGCTCACGTTTAATTTCTGAGCAGGCCGTCTTGGGGTGTATGGACTTATTGACCCACATACCGTTTTTGAGCCCAGTCATATGTGGAGGTGTACACATGTGTACATAATGCACATCCTACATGTCAGAGCAATTGGAAATTATAAGCATGTGAACATGCACAAGGATACCAACATAGGACTGGGATAGACAGTTTCATGTGTGAGAAATGCATGTACACATTGACATGTGACCATTCTTGGAAACTGCATGTATGTACACACCAACATGTGACTGCACCTAGAGTCTTCATGCATGTGACCATGTATGTACATACCAACATATGACCACACTAAAAAATTGCATGTGCCTGTACATGTGTGCACACATACTGAGGGTGAACATGCTCAGAAACAGCATGTATTTGAACATGTGTGAACATGCCCACATGTGACCATGCTTTGAAATTCCATGTGTGTGAATATATGAGTATGTGCCCAAATATGATTATTCTTGAAAATGTATTCATGTGGAAATGCACACATACACACACACACAAACACACTGACATGTGACTATACTTGGAAAATGCATGTGTGTAAACACATGCATAAATGCTGACATATGACAGTGCTCCAAATTTTTATGTGTGTGAATATGCACATGAATGATGACATGACAGCACACAGAAATTTCATGAAATGAATATGAATGCACATAATGACATATGAGAGTTATTGGAGATCGCATGCATGTGAACACTTGACTACATGCTAACATACAAGAGTGCTTAGAAATTGCATGTGTATGAACACACATGCTTGCTGACATATGACAGGGCTCAGAGATTGCATGTATGAGAACATGTGGGTAAATGCTTACATGTGACCACAATTGGTATATGCATGTGTATCAACATGTGTATACACAGCAACATGTAACTGTGTTCCATAACTGCCTTAATATGAACATATGCATACATCCTGACATATGAGCACACTCAGAATCTCCATGCATATGGTTGTGCTCTGAAACTTCATGTACATACCAACATTTGACTCTTCTCAGAAACTGCATGTGTGTGAACATGTATGTTTATGTTGACAAGTGACAGCACTCAAAATTGTATGCATGTGAACATTCACATACACCCCAAAATGTGACTGTTTTTGGAAACTGCATGAATGTAATCATGCATGTACACAAAGATATAGGATTTCATGTGGAAACTGCTTGTGTGTGAAGATATATAAACATGCTGACATTTGATTGTGCTCAAAACTGCATACATGTGAACATGCTCAGAAATTGTATGCATATAATTACCTACATGCAGCTCATTATATGATAGTGCTTGGAAACTACATGCATGGGAACATGTGCATAATGACAATACATGTCAGTACATGGAAACTTGATGTGTGTGAAAATGTGTATATATGCCAACATGTGATTGTTTTTGCAAACTACACGGGTGTGAACATGTGCACGCCTTTAATGCCAGCACTTGGGAGGCAGAGCCAGGCAAATCTCTGAGTTCGAGGCCAGCCTGGGCTACCAAGTGAGTTTCAGGACAGGCAGGGCTTCCCTTTAAATAAAAATACAACACACTAAAATTAACCAGAACCAAAGTCTACACAACTTAATGAACTTTTACACAGTTAGATTTTAGATTTACTTTCATGTTAATTTTAGGTTTAGATTCACGTTAAATTTTACACTTTTTTTTAAAATTTTACACTTTCAGTATTGAATATGTCTTATGCACTTACCCACCAATAAAAACAACAATAAAAATCCACGAGAGAATTCTTACTAGGAAAACAATTAGCTTTATACCTCTCCTTTGTTTTGTTGTGTTGAGATAGGGTTTCTCTGGGTAGCTTTGCGCCTTTCCTGGAGCTCACTTGGTAGCCTAGGCTGGCCTCGAACTCACAGAGATCCGCCTGGCTCTGCCTCCCTTGTGCTGGGATTAAAGGCGTGCGCCACCAACGCCTGGCTTTATATGCTTTTTCATAACTTGTGTCTATCACCTGTGTCCTTCCTCATCCCTTTAGATTTAGCCTTTCTTGTTTTCTTTTCTTCATGATACACTATACACACATGTATATTTGTTTACATATTTCTACGTATTATTGTCTAGATTCCATACTGAATGAGAACATGAAAGTTGAAACAGGGAGAATTACACAATACTAAGAAGAAGACTGAAAGTGTTTGATGAAAAATTGTTATAGAGTTTTATCGTTGCAAAATTCTTATAGAGTTTTATCGTTGTCGACTTTAATTATATCTAAACTGGTGCCTCAGAATTTGAAGCTTGTGAAAGCTGTCCTGGGGTGGGGGGATCACATATTTGATTCTTACTGGAGCAAGCGATCCTGTGTCTTTTTTTTTTTTTTTTTTTTTTGCACATTGTTTCAGTTCTTGGAAGTCACAGTGGTGTAGAAGAAATACATTGTTTTCTACCTTCTAGTGCATGTTATGCAGACTGGGAGTTTTCCTTGTGGTGTTTCCACACATGTTTAGTTTTGGTTGATCCATACCCTCTCACCCCCTCCCCATCTCCCTGGTCTTCATCCCCATGGTACCCAATGCGCCCCCACCCCTGTATTCTCCTTAAAAGTGGAATACTTTAGTATTTGAGCAGAGTTTGAGAAATGTGGAGATCTTATTTTCTATTCATTTTTAGTTACTTTGTTCAGTTTTAGTTTTTAATAAAATGTGAAACAAAACCCTCTGGGGCGTAAGCTTGTTAATTTTACTGTGCTCTGTTTAGTTATTTTATTTATTTATTTATTTTAGAAAAAGGTTATAAAAGTGTAATCATCGCCATCTGCTGTGTTTGAGAGAAATCCAGCCTGAGAGTCAGCAAAGCCCTGACAACATCTTACAGAAACAATGGCAACAATGTCACCTCACTATGGTTACCAGTGAAACTGTTTTCCTCCCAGACCGAGCACGTTTCCTTAGAGGATTATTTTAACATTTGATTTATAACATTATCGAATTGGCCTCCAAAATCATCAAAAATCTCTAGAAAAGAAAAAAAAAAATGCCGCAGTTTAACTCCAGGCCCGATAGGAAGTTAGCAGATTTTTGCCACTCTGAATTAAATCTCATCCAAACTCCCTCATTGGAGAAAATTATTCTTAAGAGCTTCTTGGGGTATGGCTTGGGGGAGAAATTTGTGTTTGTGAACAGTGCCTGACAGTATTAAATAGCTATTGTTACCTGCAAACACAAAACAGCAGACAGGAAGATGAGGTCAGCTGTGGGGTTTTCAGTGTGACTTAAAGTGTCGTTCAGATAATGGACTGACTGCCTTAGGCCACGTCCTTGCTCCACTCTCCATTAGACACCGTAGCTCCAGGGCTGAAGATGGATGGCCATCATGCAAAGACACTGGCCGCCAAGCTTGGGCTGAGTTTAATCCCCAGCACCTACGTGATGGAAGGAGAGAACTGATTCATCCAAGATGTTCTCTGATATCCTATGAATGCACACTACACTACACACACACACACACACACACACACACACACACACACACACACACCCACACCCTTCTCATATAATAAATTTAATTTTTTGCCTTTTTCTAATTTTTAAGATTGATTTATTTTTATAATGTATTGGTGTTTGGGCTACATGCACAGCGGGTACCACATGTATGCAGTACCCAAGGTGGCCATAAGAGGGCATCGGATCCATCCTTTAGACCCAGAGCAAGCCTGCACGTTCCTTGCCTAGGCCAAGCCTCTTCACTTGGTCTGACCCTTCCCTGCCTGCATGCTCTCTAGTCACCAGATTTAATCTGGGCTCCACAACCAGGCTTCAGGCCCCCAGGAAAGTACCTTTCCCAACCTACAGATTTGGTCTGGGTGGTGCATCTTGGGCTCCAGCACAGCCTGCTGTGTCCAAATCAGACATAAAAGCAACAAAATAGTTTCATGTGCCTAGTCTTTTTTTTTTTTTTTTAAATTTGGCTTTGTTTTGTTTGTGGTTCTTTTGTTTTGTTTTTGTTTTTTCAAGACAAGGTTCCTCTGTGTAGCCCAGCTGTCCTGGAACTCACTTTGTAGACCAGATCCACCTGCCTCTGCTTCCTAAATGCTGAGATCAAAGGCCATCATGTCCAGCTCACATGCCTAGTGCTAATCACAAAAACAATATGAAATTTCAGGACAGTACATCTGTCCTCCCTCTGTCCACCTAGAAAAAGCCACCAGTCTTGTGGAATTGTTCTTTGTGAAGATTATCTAGATTACCCCAGGATGCAGAATTTAAAAACAATAATAAACTTCATCAAAGAATTGGAGGAATGTAAGGAGGCACAGACAGTTCAGTGAACTTAAAAAGAATGGGTTTGAAGAAAACAAACACAAACATCCAAGTGATACCCAAGAAAACACAAACATAAGACTAAATGGAATGGAGAAGACAATCGTGGATTTGAAAACTGAATTCAATAGAGAGAAATATTGGAGAGAACCTGTTGAAATAAAGCTGGAACTGAAAAAAACACAATTAAAACAATTGAAAAATCAGGGGAAAGCCTTACAAGTAGAACGGATTACACAGAAGACAGAATGCCAGATGAAATAGCGCCTCTGAGGTGTTGTCATTCAAGCAACTGAATTTTTCTCTCTGACTGCCATAGGCTTGGGGCCATATCTCAGTGCAAAATACATTTAGTTCAACTTTAGAAGTCTCCACAGTCTTTCAGTCTCAACACTGTTTAAAAGTCCAAAGTTCACAATCCCCGTGAGACTCAAGGAAATCTTGTCTTAACTGTAACCCCCAGAAATAAAAAAGCAGTTCACACACTGCCAACATACAATGGCAGAGAATATACATTAACATTCCAAACAGGAACGATTGGGACAAGTGAGAAAGACATGGATCAAAGCAAGACTGAAAACTGGCAGGGCGAACCCCAAATCCTTTAGCGCCCTCTCTAATGTTAAAGAGATTCTATATATACATATTATATAATATATATAATATATATATATCTTTTTGGCCTGTGACATGCATGCTGGGGGATGTCTTTCTGTATGCTGTGAATATATGTTGTTCCCATTGGTTAATAAATAAGCTGCTTTGACCTATGGCAAGATAGTTTAGAGGCAGGTGGGACATCCAAGGTGAGAGACAGAAAAGAGAAAGGCAGAGTCTGGAGAGATGCTAGCTTGATGCCCAAGGAACAACATGCCAGCAGACTGGTAAAGCCACAGAACACGTGGCAAAACATAGATGAACAGAAATGGGTTAATTTAAGATATAAGAGCCAGCTAGCAAGAGGCCTGCAAACAATATTAAGCCCTGGCATCTCCAATACCTGGGGTCTCCAGGCCAATCCAGGCCTCGGTTTCACAGCTTCATACAATGTCCTCTCAGGTCCTCTGTATGGGATTCCCTTGCAACATGCCTGGTCTCAGCTGCTTTCTGTAGCTACCTAGGAAGACCCCACAACCCCAGTTGCTAATGTATTCTTCACGACTCTTAACGCTAGCATCACGTGTAAGACACTGCTGTGTTTGACTACCAGCCTGGGGTCAATGCTGTGACCCTGAGTCACATTTTCAGCAGCTTTTGCGGCTTTGTAGGAGCAGGAAATTCCTCAGGTCTTTTCCTTTCACAAGTTTGAAGTGCAGCTGGTTGGGTTCCTGACTTGAGAGCACTCCTCCCTTAATTCCATTCTTGAGCTCAGTCTCCACAGCTGTAGGTGTCGGTAGGTATCAGCACTGTCTTTCAGGCTCCAATGAGGGTGGTCCATTAAGCTCTGTTTACAGCCTTCAACCAATTCTCCAGTTCAACATTCAGAAGCCTTCCACATTTGTTCTATCCTGCAGGGAAGCTCCTAAGGATAGACAGTAAATAAGTCAAAATAGCTCTAGGTAGTCCTTGAATCTGACCAGATTCACTAGGCCCCTGGCTCTTAGAAGTAAGCAATAAAGATTGCCAAAAGTCACTCTCAGACAAGCCAAGCTACAAGGAAGACTCTGAGCTCATATCTTGAATGACATGCAGGACACAGACAGCACATGGACTGGCAAGAGTCTAGGAGTCTTGAAATATCAAAGTCTGCCTCCCAGTGACATACTTCCTCTAACAAGGCTACACCTCTTAATCCTTCCCAAACAGTTCCACCAACTGTGGACAAAATATTATGATGAGCTTATGGAGGCCATTCTCATCCAAACTACCACTGCAGGGCACAGGTAGTGTGAAGGGGAAATGAAGGCATTTCTTTAATTGGGTAGGGAGGACAATTAAGGAGAGGAGGGAGAAGGGATAAATAATGTTAGGACTCGCCCAGTGTTCTGACGTCATCTTACATAAAGCCCCCTTTAAGAGGAAAAAACCCCTCCCCTTCCTTCTTCTCCCCCCTCTCTCTTTATGAGTCTGTGCAACCTCTGCTTTCCTTTCTCTCCTTCTCTCTCTTTCCCTCTCTTTCTCTCTCTCCCTTCCTCTTTCTCTCTATTCCCTCTCCCCTCTCCCTTTAATAAAACTTCCCATGTGGATGCCGTGCCTGCATGGTGTGAGTACCTTTCCATGCACTGTGCCCCTTGGCTTCCACCACATGGCATGTCTCCTGGGCTCAAACCCGCCAAGGCCTCGCATGCACCAGTCCACAACAAATAACACTAAGGAGATTTGAAATAGCCACAGGGAACAATTAATATTTATTTAAAATTACACACACACACACACACACACACACACACACACACACACACATTAAATAAAGTTATGCCACGTGGTGTGATAATTCCTCCCCAAAGATCCATGGATTATCTAACAAATCCCCTAGGAATTGGCTTGAGAAACCTTTTTGAGTTGTTGGTTAGGGGAGTCCACAAGACTCCCAAAACAATACAGGATATTTCTATTGCCCATGGTTGCCTCCCAGAAGTTTATGGTAAGTTCCTATTTCTGAAGACATCATGCACTTTGGACACAGGACTCAGCAGATTTGAGCTGGATCTATCCGAAAGTCTCCTTCCTGAGCACTAGCTTTCCTAGTAAGCTATTAAGGGAGGAAAGCGATCAGTAGTCCTATCCAGTTGTGACACCTATGAATCATAACTATAAGCATCGTGGCAAAGAAACCCCTAAAGGTGCAATAGTGGCACTTGTATCTTGATGGTAACCAATAGTTTTGGACTTAAGGCCCACCCAACTATTGGTGAAGTTATTAAGGCAACTCCACGTAGTTAAAAGGGAGGTTTATTTTGTGGGGTAACTTACAAGTGAAGGGATAGACTACAGGGTCTGGGAAAGGTGTGGCGCAGTCCGGAGGTGTTCTCTGGAGAACTCTGCTCGGTCTACCTCCAGCGTCCAGGGTCCAGGAACCAAGAGAGCTGGCCCATCTGGATCTCGGATCTTCAGGGTCCTCTCTCAGCCCCTCCTTGTAGGCGTGACAGTTACAGAAGCCTCAATGGGGGCGGTATTTCCAGGTCAAAGCTGGACCGGCTACCCACTACACACAACAGGTCGGAAATCATACTTAGTACTGCAAACCTAGCCAAATACCCACGAGCAGTGGGGCCGTGGATCCTAGAAGAGAAGCTACTACTGCTAGTTTACTAAAGCAGTATGATTTCTAACTGTTGTTTTTTTACAATAGTTATCCGTACACCCACAGGTAAGCGTGACTCATGTTTTTCTTCAGTGAAGCTTCTTTCTGCAGCAGATGGAGACCATGACAGAAAGCCACAAGTGCTCAAAATGCAAACAAAAAACTGACTTTGGGGTGCCCCACCCCAATTAGACACCTAAAATATACCTCCTACACACAAAGCTCAGGGAACACTGCAGAGAAGAGGTGAACAATGGTAAGCGCTGGAGGACCAAGAAGTTTGTCGCAAGATTGTGCCCTCTAGTTGTGACCCATGAAATCTCAACCATATGGATGCTTAAACAAGACGTGAACAATTACATCACCAGTTGACGGGCCGACTGAAGGGACTCTGGCCTGCCAGAGCATGGTGAGCGCGGTTCTGGCAGGCCTCGCCCTTCTCCCTAGTCACTCTGCCTCGCTCCAAACCGTTAGATTACATTCCTAAAGCTGGCCACCAAGGTCTATTCCCCTATTTGGACACTTCCTCCTCAGGAGGTTGACTACCAAGGTCCAGCTAACAAAGTACTGAAGTCTTGCAATCAAAAGCCCGCTTTGGCTCGCCTAATTAACACTCCTGATTAAAATTAAATACCTCATCCGTACAGGAGTTTTCCCCTTTTACCTCTGTAAACAGCCATGTGCCTATGGGCCTGTCTGCTCTCTATCCAGAGGCAGTCCTTTCTCACCCCCTCCTCCACTGGGACAAACACCCCTGCCTCCATTCCCTTGTTCCCTTCCCCCTCATCCCCCATCTCTTACGTTTGTCTCTTATTTCCTGTCCTCTGTCGCCCTGGGGAAAATAAATCTTTTTTGTGCTGAGAACTTGGGGGTCCTGAGTCAATCCTGATCCTTTCACCAACATCGATGTGGAAAATATCATTAGGTCCCATCTGTGGATAAAGAGCTACAGGCAATTCTCTGTGTAGTTTTTGGTTCCTTTCCTGGAACTCACTCTGTAGACCAGGCTGGCCTCGAACTCACAGAGATTCGCCTGCCTCTGCCTACCAAGTGCTGGGATTAAAGGCGTGTGCCACCACCACCCAGTGGAAATTAAGACTTCTTAGAGAGACTAACTTTTCCCCAGGGATAGGCTCCTAATTGGTTATCCATTTGTGGTGGTTTGAATGAGAATGGTCCCCATAGGCTCATCTGTTTGAATGTTTTGTCCCCAGTTGGTGGACTTTTTAGGAAGGATTAGGAGGCATGGCCTTGTTGGAGGAGCTGTGTCGCCAGTGGTGGACTCTGAGACTTCAAAAGCCCTTGCCAGAAGCAACCTTTGTCTCCTGGATAAGACGTAATCTTTTAGGTACCACTCCAGCTCCATGCCTGCCTGCCGTGGCAATCAGGGACTCACCTTTGAAACTGCAAGCAAGCCCTCAATTTAATGTTCCCCGTTATAAGCTGCCTCGGTCATGGTATCACTTCACAGCAATAGAACAGTAACTAAGGGATATCCTCAGGAGTCAGCCCTAAAACCATAGACACACAAGAAGCACTAAGTGACCCAGCAAGTTTCATTTATGTATTTATTCACTTGTGTGTATGTGTAAGTAATAATGAAAGAAAAAGAGGCCATGAATTTGAGAGGTAGTGAGGAGGACATTGAAGGGATTGAACAGAGGAGAGGTGTGGGGGATATAATTATATTTTAATTAAATAAGTGAAGAAAGAAAAAACTTGATGGTTCATCTTCTCTCAACTATTAATTGCCAAAAGCTCCTTAGCTAGGGATAGGATCTTGTGGCCTCCTTCTTCCTCTATGCTGGGATGGTTTTTCTGTCTTGAGATTTCACAGGTTCTGTGCATGCTGTCACCACTACTGTGAGTTTGTATGGAGAACTGCCCTGTGTCCAGAAAACACTGTTTTCCCACGCCATCTACCACCTCTGGCCAAAAGACGCTTCTCTGATACAAGTTTACACTTCCACCAAAAGGGAGTAAGTGTTCTTTCGTAACATCCACGCCAGCACTTCTTGTTATTTATTTTGTTGACAGCCTCCCCTTTCCTTGGTTTTTTACCAATTTCGTGATCTCTCTGGATATTACAACTAGAACACATGTATCTGAAGATTCTAAAACTAACATCCATAAGTGAGAAAACACATGTGACATTTGTCTTCTGGGTCCAGGTTACCTCCCTCGGAGTGATTGTTTCCAGATCCATAAATTTACCTGTGAATATCTGCTACTATTTACTCACTTTCCTATTTATTGCTATTTTAAATATATATTTATACATAAAACTTTGAATAACTAATGTTTTATAATTTGTAGCACAAATTTACCTACATGGAAAAATATAATTTTAATTTATTTTTTACATATTTTAAAGTGACTATATCATACCATGTATTATATTAAACTAATAGTTTTCATTATGATAGTTATCATTATTTTATTTTATTTAAGAATTTTTTAATTCATTTTACACACCAAACACAGATCCCCCTTTCATCCCTCCTCCCACTCCCCCCGTCCTCTACCCCCTCCTCCAAGAGGGTAAAGGCTCCCGTGGGGGGGGGACAGCAAAGCCTGGTACATTTAGTTGAGGCAGGTCCAAGCCCCTCACCCCTCCATCAAGGCTGAGCAAGGCGTCCCACCATAGGTAATGGGCTCCAGAAAGCCAGCTCATGCCCCAGGGATAGATCTGGATCCCACTAACAGGGGCCCCTCAAACAGACCAAGCTATACAACTGTCTCCCATATGCAGAGGGTCTAGTCTAGTCCCATGCAGGCTCCACAGCTGTTGGTCTAAAGTTCATGAATTCCTATGAGCTTGATTCAGTTGTCTCTGTAGATTTCCCCATCATGATCTTGACCCCCCTTGTTCATATAATCCCTCTTCTCTCTCTTTGACTGGACTGCTGGAGGTTGGCCTGGTGCTTGGCTGTGGATCTCTGCATCTGCTTCCATCAGTACTGGATGAAGGCTCTATGATGACAGTTAGGTTATTCACCAATCTGATTATAGGGGAAGGCCAGGTCAGGCACCCTCTCCACTATTGCTAGTCTAATCTGGGGTTGTCCTTGTGGATTCCTGGGGATTTCCCTAGCACCAGGTTTCTCCCTAACTCCATAATGTCTCCCTCTATCAAGATATCTCTTTCATTGTTCTCCCACTCTGTCCCTCCCCCAGCTCAACCATTTTATTCCCACATGTTCTCATCCCCCATCCCCTGTCCTCTATTGACCCCTAGCCTTGTTCCCAGTTTACTCACAGAGATCTTATCTATTTCCCTTCCCCAAGGTGATCCATGTCTCTCTCTTAGGGTCCTCCTTATTTCCTAGTTTCGCCGGAGCTGTGAGTTGTAGCCTGGTTATCCTTCGCTTTACCTCTAGTATCCACTTATGAGTGAGCACATACCATGTTTGTCTTTCTGAATCTGGGTTACCTCACTCAGGATGATATTTTCTAGTTCCATCCATTTGCCTGCAAATTTCATGATGTCATTGCTTTTTGCAGCTGAGTAGTACTACATTGTGTATATGTACAACATTTTCTTTATCCATTCTTTAGTTGAGGGGCATCTAGGTTGTTCCCAGGTTCTGGCTATTATGAATAATGCTGCTATGAACATAGTTGAGCAAGTGTCCTTGTGGTATGATTGAGCATCCCTTGGGTATATGCCCAAGAGTGGTATCATTGGGTCCTGAGGTAGATTGATTTCCAATTTTCTGAGAAGTCATCACACTGATCCAAAGTGGCTGTATAAATTTGCACTACCACCAACAGTGGAGGAATGTTCCCCTTGCTCCATATCCTCTCCAACATAAGCTGTCATCAGTGTTTTTGATCTTAGCCATTCTGAGAGGTGTAAGATAGTGTCTTAGAGTCATTTTGATTTGTATTTCCCTGATGACTAAGCGTTTTGAGCAGTTCCTTAAATGTCTTTGGGTCATTTGAGATTCTTCTTTTGAGAATTCTCTTTTTTAGCTCTGTAGCACATATTTTAATTGGATTGTTTGGTATTTGATATCTAGTTTCTTGAGTTCTTTACATATTTTGGAGATCAGCCCTCTGTCAGATGTGGGGTTAGTGAAGATTTTTTTCCCATTCTGTAGGCTGTTGTTTTGTCTTATTTACCGTGTCCTTTGCCTTACAGAAGCTTCTCAGTTTCAGTAGGTCCCATTTATTAATTGTTGCTTTCAGTGTCTGTGCTACTGGTGTTATATTTAGGAAGTGGTCTCCTGTGCCAATGCGTTCTAGGTTACTTTCTACTTTCTCTTCTATCAGGTTCAGTGTAGCTGGATTTATGTTTAGGTCTTTGATCTACTTGGACTTGAGTTTTGTGCATGGTGACAGATATGAATCTATTTGCAATCTTCTACATGTTGACATCCAGTTATGCCAGCACCATTTGTTGAAGATGCTTTCTTTCCATTGTGTAGTTTTGACTTCTTTGTCAAAAATCAGGTGTTCATAGGTATGTGGGTTAATGTCAGGGTCTTCAATTTGATTCCATTGGTCCACGTCTGTTTTTTTGCCAATACCAAGCTGTTTTTTTATTACTATAGCTCTATAGTAGAGCTTGAAGTCAGGAATGGTGATGCCTCCAGAAGTTGCTTTATTGTAAAGGTTGTTTTAGGTATTCTGGGTTTTTTGTTTTTCCATATGATGTTGAGTATTCTTTTGAGTTCTGTGAAAAATTGTGTTGGGATTTTGATGGAGATTGCATTGAATCTTTGGATTTTGATGGGGATTGCATTGAATCTGTAGATTGCTTTTGGTAAGATTGCCATTTTTATTTTGCTGATTCTACCTATCCATGAGCATGGGAGATCTTTCCATTTTCTGATATCTTCATCAATTTCTTTCTTCAAGGACTTAAAGTTCTTGTCATACAGGTCTTTCACTTGTTTGGTTAGAGTTACCAAGGTATTTTATATTATTTGTGGATATTGTAAAGGGTGATGTTTCTCTGATTTCTTTCTTGGCCTATTTATCATTTGTATATAGGAGGGCTACTGATCTTTTTGAGTTAATTTTGTATCCCGGCACGTTACTGAAGGTGTTTATCAGTTGTAGGAGTTCCCTGGTAGAATTTTTGGGGTCATTTATGTATACTATTGTATCATCTGCAAATAGTGAACGTCTGGATAGTCACATTTTTATCTGTTTTAGTTGCTTTTCTGTTGCTGTGATAAGACACTATGACCAGGGCACCTTACAGAAGAAGGAGTTTATATGGATAAATATATATATGGTTTCAGAGGATCAGAGTCGATAGCATTGCAGACAGCAGACATAGCAGCAGGATCAGGAGGCTGAGCGCTCACATCTCAAATGACAAACATGAATCAGAGAGAGTGATCTAGAAGTTGTGTGGGTCTTTACGTTCTTAAATTCTGCCACCAGTGACATACTTGCTCCAGTAAGGCCACACCTCCTGAACCTCTTTAAATGGTGCCACTAATTGTCCAAAACTAAGAGGGACATTTCTCATTCAAACCACCACCCCGTCTGTCATCTCCCCTCCATCTCTTCCATTTCCCCTTTCTTCATGCTGCTCATAGTGTTCTTTCTACTCCCATGCTGTTTTTTATCCAGAATAATATTTTGGGTTGGCTGATGCTTGTAAATTCAACATTAGTAAAATTTGAATTACTGTGATTATAGCATTGCCAGAATTTGTGTGTGCATATATATTTTGTTAGCAAAGAAAATATGTATGTTAAAAAGTCATTCATATGCCGGGTGGTGGTGGTGCACGCCTTAGAGTGAGGCAGATCTCCGTGAGTTCAAGACCAGCCTGGTCTACAGAGCAAGATCCAGGACAAGCACCAAAACTACACAGAGAAACTCTGTCTTGAAAACAAAAAAAAAAAAAAAAAATAAAAAAAAATAAAAAAAATAAAAAAAATAAAAAAAGTAAGAAAAAAAAAAGGAAGAAAAAAAAAGGCATTCATTTAGCACACCTGTCTTTTCTTGTTTACTTATGTATGGGACAATGTGATTCTGGGTCTGGGACTCATAAACAAATTTTAAGAAGTCAATAGTTTAGATCAGATGAGGCGGATAATATGCTTACACTACACTGCAAGCCTAGAAACACTTGTAGGATCCATGATGTATGTCTGCCATGTCTGTATACACCTGTGAGTGTGTTTGTTTTACTTGTGTGGTTCTGAGGTGCGATCGGAACTTCTCAGAACAGGAAAAATAACTCGATGTCTCTAAGATTCTCTAAGGCTTACCAAGAGATCACCATTTCTACCATTGTGGAGATCCCAAACATGGCAATTGTGGAGGCAGATTAACTTGGACTTTGATAGCCCCGTAAATACTCACTGCTTGCTCACCTCTACATTTGACCTAACATCCTTATGGCTACCAGGTAAAAGAATATACAAACAGATCATTTATTTTCCACCAACCTAAACGCCAAGCATATCACCATACACCCGAGGCCCTGCTTTGAAGTAGCCAAACTTCCTACCTGATGTTCACACCAATGTATTTTAAGAGTGACTTGATTTATGATTTTTTTCTGCTACTATATAAACAACATGAAACTTGTTCGTATATGTATGGTATTTGGAACATATTTGTGGAAATGTGAACCTATGTTTCTGATAAGTTATTCATATTTGACTCTGGCACAAACTATCTCTTATTCTCTTGAGGTAAGAACCAGTGTTGTTTTGTGTGTGTGTGTGTGTGTGTGTGTGTGTGTGTGTGTGTGTGTATGTGTGTATGTATGTGTGTGTATGTGTGTGTTGACAGGGTTGAACTTAGGCCCTCACAGATGTTGGGCCAGTTTTCTGCCATTGAACTGTAGCTCTAGTAGGATCCTATTTTTTAAAGAAACAACTATCATTCCTTTCATTGCATTCCTCTTGTCTAAAACTTTCTTTCAGATGTTTCTTAGAGGTGTTTCTGTGATTAGTGTAAGGTGTTTTAGCTATAGTAGCCACATGCCATTTTTCACTTTGCCCTGTAACTATTTTGGTTACGCATTTTCAAGGAAGCTGGTGTGTAATTCGCCTGGGCTATGAGATGTCATCAAAAGCTGTGTGTGTGTGTGTGTGTGTGTGTGTGTGTGTGTGTGTGTGTGTGTGTGTG
>CABHPR010151853.1:0-20898 GCA_902168415.1 Peromyscus melanophrys | reverse complement strand
GTGTGTGTGTGTGTGTGTGTGTGTGTGTGTGTGTGTGTGTGTGTGTGATGTATGAGCCTTTCACTGTCTCTTTTCACTTTAAAGATAGCAGACATTTTCTGCAATACTGCACTGCCGTATCCTCCTCCAGACTCGCACACAGCAAAGCCATGGGTAACCACAGGGGATTTTATGTGGCCAGACATGCTGTACAGCATCGACTGAAAATGTCCTGCCAAAGAGAAGTTTCAAATGCAGCTGCTCTCATGAGCTGTAAAGACTCTTCCTAAGCTGAGAGAGCTCATCATGTCTAGGCTCTGTAATTGTGGAATCCAGCCTCACATATGGAAAGTCTTTTCTCTCTAGCTTTATGATGTGTACACCATTACTATTCAGAATTTTAGCAAGGCAATCATTTATTCTTGCTTGTTAATAGCCCTCCCCACCCCCGTGTGAGGTTTATATACAAATTATCTGAAATAGGAAAGGAAGCATATAAAAAAAATCATCTGGACCCTCTGACACTGTCACTGCCACTGAACCAACCTTGTTTATCTACTCTTATTCACCTGATTAGAGTCCTCTTGGTGGTGGTACCCACCTCTAAGTTACTGTCTTGCCAGCCTATATGAATTTGTCTAAACTCTTAAGTGAGAATGATCAGTATATAGCTGGACTCTCCATAACATAAGGGTTCATAGATGAGGAGGTACAGAACTTTACAGAAGAAGAAGAACACTGGACAAAGAGGGTCTCATGAGAAAAGCAATCATGTGGGCAGGCACCTGGAGAGGCAAGGAGAGGACATGACAGACAGATGTACTCAAAACCAACTGTGGAATAAAGTGTTTAAGAAACAAAGACACGGAGTTTTACAGTTTTGAGGGCATGGGTGAATATGGACGCTTTCCACATGTAATATGATTCTATGACTAATTGTTTGTTTTAACAGCCACACATCTCAGAATACCATTTCAGTATGGATTAAAATAATCATTAATGATAGTATTACTTGCAAGTGGAAATATAAAAGAAAATTTTGTTGAAACAGTGTATATTCATGAGGTAGACTTTTCTGTTTTATATTACTATAAAATTGTTATAATATTAGTCTTTTAAAAAACTTGTGCATACCTTGGGAGAAAGTTCTGAAGTTTTAATGTTTTCTTTATACTTAATGATAGCTTAATTTTTGTTCATATCTAAGCAAACTTTTAAATCCGAAAATACTACTAAGTGAATGTCTGTTAGTCAGGGTTCTCTAGAGGAAAAGAACTGATAGAATGGATATCTACATATCAAAAGGGGATTTATTAGAGTAGCTTACAGGCTGTGGACTTTGGCCAAAACTCTATTAATCATTTAACTCCCATAAACTTCTACTTTAACTGGAGGGTTACAACGCTTTCCTATCTAAGCCTTCTAACATAGACATGGAACTACAGGATTTGGAGTTTGCCCTCTGGGTTTTGGTCTTGATTTGGTCTAATATTTCCTTACTATGCTGTTGTCGAGTATTAGTTTAAAATGTGTTACATTCTTTTTTGCTGTGGAACACTTGTTTAATGATGCAAAGATGTGTTGCATCCTTTTATGTTGCATTTGTTTAACTCTGTGAAGCTGTGTTACTGTGCCTGTCTAAAACACCTGATTGGTCTAATAAAGAGCTGAATGGCCAATAGTGAGGCAAGAGAGAAAAATAGGTGTGACTGGCAGGCAGAGAGAATAAACAGAAGGAGAAAAAGAGAAGAGGGAGGAGCAAAAGGAGAAGGAGAGGAGGACTTCAGGGGCCAGCCATGGAGTAAGAAGTAAAGAAAGGTATATAGAAAGGTAAAACTCCAGAGACAAAAGATAGATGGGATAAATTAAGAAAAAGCTGGCTAGAAATAAGCCAAGCTAAGGCCAGGCATTCATAAGAAAGAGTAAGACTCCATGTGATTTATTTGGGAGCTGGGCGGTAGGCCCCCCAAAGAGCAAAGAGTAAAAAAACAAACAACTACACTATGCTATGATTCTTCCCCCTTTGGAATGGAAATTCATATTTGGTGCCATTATATGTTGGAAACATATAATTTGCTCTTGTCTTACAGGGGGTTACAATTAGGAGATTGCCTCAAGTCTCAGTAGAGACTTTTGAACTTTGGACCTTTAAGCAATGTTGACACTGAAATACTATGGGAACTTTTGAAGTTGAACCAAAGGGTTCAACTCTCCCAGTCTCACACCTAAATTTAGGTTTCAGTTCTCTGAGAATAGAGAAACAAGTGTCTCTCCCATGAAGGGCCATTTATTCACAACGCCCTTGCACTCAGGGACAAGAGAGAACAAACACAGGCCTAAGTCAGGTCAGCCTCGTATTGTCTCAAGGACAAATCCAGCAGCCTTCTTCTGAGTCACATCTGAACTTGCTCAAGCTTGTGCAAGTATGTCCAGAAACGACAAGAAGAAACCTCAGCCAATTAAAAGTATACCAATGTAACTGTTGCTTGCTTAACCAATCATATTCGAGATGACCAAACTGTCCCTGAAACTCCCCTTAGCTATGCTTAAAAGGAACCTACACACTCATCGCCATTTTGTACAGGTGAACAACCCTGCATATGCTGGCATTATCAAACGCTCTTTGCTTTTACATACTATTTGAGTCTGGGGTCTTCCTTCAGCATTTCATCGGACCCTTGCAGAACTAAGAGCAGTTTGCATTATGATATGGCCATGAGCCTATGGGAGCCAGGGAGTGGAATACAGTGGTTTGAGTGGGAATGACTCCCACCAGCTCATATGTTTGACTACTTGGTTCCAGTTGGTGGAACTGTTTGGGAAGGATGAGGCTGTGGCCTCATTGGAGGAGATGTGTCATTGGAGGTGGGCACTGAAGTTTCAAAAGACTTGTGTCATTCCTAACGTGCTTCCTATTTCCGGCTTGGTTTTTGAGATATGAGTTTGCAGTATTCATGCTGCCATGCCTCCACCCCACCATCATGGGCTCTAACTTTTTGAAACTGTCAGCTCAGTTAAATGTTTTCTTTTAGACATTGCTTTGGTCATGGTGTTTTGTCACAGCAGTAGAAAAGTAACCAAGACAGGTTTTAAATGGAAGAAATCTCAAAATGCTTTGATTATTTTTGTTTAATCAAGGTGAGAACATGAACCGAGAGAGGGTATATGGCACCTAAGAATGGCTAGTTTCTGGTGACGTGGTCTTTTTGATGTTATAAGTGTTACCGGAAGTTTTAGGGTGAGAGACTGAGCTCTGGAAGCCATAGCAGGTTAGGCTCAGCCACCAGTATTCAACAGAACAATTGAACAAATGGAGCAAGAAAGATTTATTCAGTGCAGCTACCAACTTGTCAAAAGCAAGACAGAGGTCCAGTAACATTTACCTAGCCTCTGCCACCAAGTCCATCTAGAGGCTCTGACATGAGGTTTAGATTTAAATAGAGGGTCAGAGGTGTGCATAACTTTAGAGTCCCAGTTAAGGTATGATCTTACACTTCATCTGTCTCTAATCCCTTCTGCAAGATAGCCTGACAGTTATAACCCCCCCTCTGGGAGATAAGCTTTCCTTAATATTCACACCAGGCATCCAGCTATTTCCTTCCCCCAGCATAAGATTTCTGAGGAAATTATAATTTCTTGGAGTCCATTTTTTGATAGTCTAATAGTCAAAGGCAGGAGCCCAAAGGTCTCTTTAGTACATCTTCATTCCTTCAAGGAAGGTTACATTTCCCCACAAATGAGTACATTTTCCAGTATGCATCTTGTAACTATAATAACAAATATACTCCAGGATTGCAAATTGTAGCCTTGCCCAGAGGCAACTTTTTTTTTTAAATCTGAAAATCACTAGTAAAAACCCACAATAAATGTCAAAAATTTCATTGCATGTTTTATATGTTAATAATCCAGATATGATAGCCTGTATAAAATGTAATGGTCACTTTGTCTTAAGCTCACATGCCTTCAGTGGCAAACATTTTTTAATTATATATGAAATTCAGGTACACAGCTGCAATATTTCTAGTCATAGATAAACAGGGCATTAAATGTAATAAATCATCTTAAAATAGTTGCTTATGAAGTGGTCAATTAAGAGATTTTTAGCATGAACAGATTTTTAATGATGTCATCTTTCATACACTAACAGTGAGCACTCCCTGCTCTCAGCACACTCCCTTCCCCTCCCAGAGTGATGCTTTTGCATTTTCTAATATGAGAAATACAAGAGTGGATTGATTTGATTTTTGAAGTAATAAATATTAGCAAAAGTAAGAATTTTGATTTGTTAAGAAGCCTGACAACAGGGAACTTAAAACATCATGTTCTTATCTTGTAAAATTCTTCACTTTCCTCTTTGGCTAACAATGTCTCATTGCGTTTGTTACTTGAGAATCAGGGCTCTCTAGTATGAGTTCTTAGTTTTGTTGCTCAAAGGATTTAAAAATAGGCTCAGAAAGAAGTTCCAGCACCGTTTTCTTAGCATTTAAAGAGAAACAACAGGGCAAGCTTGCTGTAAACACCTCTCCTGGCAGTTCTAGAAGGGCAAAATGAGGCAAAGAGTGAAAGGGATGTATTTTGAGATTGGGTCTAAGCAAGAAGGCAGGTTCAGCAGTGGAGGAAGGCAAGCAGCTGGGGTTGGGGTTCTTTAGAGACAGGGTGAGAATGCCCAGAGTGCCAGAGCATGTGTGCTTAGGATTTTGGCTGATACATGCATACATACACACATATGTACATACATACATGCATACATACTGGATAGAAGGGGGTGGGGAATGAAAAGTAATACATTTTGAGTTACATCTCAGGAAAGTAGGCGGGCTTAGTTGTGAAAATGTGTGTGCAATTGCATGGAGAGGAGCTCTGGAGTGTGTAAGGAGATCACTCAACTGAGGGACTTATGATTCTTCCTATCTCCTTAGCGTTTCTCCAGGTGCTTATCTTTCCTGATAGGTGGTCTCTTGTGTGCAGGTGACTGATAGACCTGATTGGATTAACTCTTAAGGAAAGACACTATAGTATGTAATATTTGGGGGATTTAGAATGACATTCCTCCACAGAGGGCCGAGGGGAGAAATTAAATTATGCTATTTGGACGAGAAGGAAATAGTTTTCCTTTAATGGGTCCCAACAAAGCTCCAGTACCTTTACCCTCATATATATATTTTAGCATCTTAAGGGAATGGTATGTCCTCAATGGCCTCCAAGCCTGTCTAGCTACCTAACATTTTGACTACAAAGCTCAAAAAGTTTTATAAACAACATTTTGGTTGTATTAAATCTGCAATTCATTTATAAAGTTTATTTCTACTGTGTGACTGGGGCCAGCAGGTCATTTTTCAGTGACAGGATCCTAAGGGAGCTAATCAGGGATGAGATCACAAAGAACATAGAAAAGCTGGGGTCAGGAGGTCTTGCAGAACCTACATCTTATGCCCACTAAGTTTATGAAGAAGCACAGCATCTTGTATACTCTTTGCAGGAGAGAAATGGAACAGAGCCAGTGGAAGCTATCATGTAACGGGAAGACACGAAGACAGCAGGAAGCTAATTAAATAACGTTACACAAGGGGATCACAAGATGCCTCAAGTGTGTCACAGACCAAGCATAGAGTGGCCTTGGGACTGATAACTCCAGTCTCTTAAGGGGAAAATCCAAGTTCTCAGGAACCAAAACCTTAACCCTTAAAGGCCCTGGCCTCAGCCCCAGACAGGACCTTGCCGAATCTGCCCCTGGGACACAGAAGTAGGTTCCTTCTGTCCTTTTATCAGGGCCTCTGAGAAAGCCTCGGATTGGTGTGGCTCCTAACAGTGTTCTTCCCATGTTTTACTTTCTCTAGGTTTTCTTGAGATTAGTTGTTCTCAACCTGTGTGTTGAGATCCCTTTGGAGTCAAATGGCCCTTTCACAGGGGTTGCCTAAGACCATTGGAAAACACAGATATTTACATTACAATTCATAACAGCAGCAAAATTACAGTTATGAAGTAGCAGTGAAAATAAGTTTATGGCTGGTGGTCATCCCAACATGAGGGACTGTATTAAAGGGTCGCAGCATCAGGAAGGTTGAGAACCACAGCTTTAAATGCGTATGTTCCTCTTTAAACTAGTTCATTTTTAAAGACTCCCTAATTTAATGTCATTTATTTAAGCTGCTGTGGCACTCAGTATATGGAACCTGACCTTGATCAGTTCTAAGTGTATCAGTATATTGTGTAATGATACGGTGCATGGGGGAGCCCTGGCTGGCCTGGCCAAGGTGTCCCACAGGTGAGGGAAACATGCAAATGCGGCGGCGGGCTGCGGCGTGTGGAAAAATCACTCACTCCCCCAGGCACTGCATCCACGCAGAGTTTATTATAATAGAAAGATAGAGAGAAAGATAGGAAAGAGGGAGAAAGAAAGAGAGAAGGGAGAGAAAACGGAAGTGTGCACACTTCATGGTGGGGGAGTGGGTGGCGAGGAAAGAAGACGGAGGGAGGGATTTTTCCTTAAAGGAGGCTTTTATGTCAAGACGCATGGCGGGCCCCAAGGGCGGGTTCAGAATGCTAACATATTGTCTTCCACTTTCTGCCTCCATTGTCTTCACCGGATTCTAGGCCAACACACTATTGTTATGCAGTGTTAGTTCACTGTTTGTGTCTTTATTCCTTAGAGACTGGGTGCATTTACATATATTCACATGACTATCACTCCCTCCTTCCTGCACATCAAACCATTCTTTCGAGTATTTCCTTTATTTTCTGTCATGTCTTTAATAATTTCCTTTCATGAAACCATTCCCATATGCAAATTTTTCTCATTCTTGAGAGACAGTTTTGAAGGAAACACATTTCCTCCCCGCATTGAAATACTGAGAGACAAGTACTCCCGCGCTGTTTGAAAAGAATCCACTATCTTATTTTTTATGTTGTTGCTATTCAACATTTTAGCTGAGAATTTGATTATCATTTTAAAAGGTTTATTTATTTACATGTGTGTATGTGTGTGGGCACACGCATATGTGTATGCATGTGCATGGGCACACATGCCATGGTATGGGGTGTCTGGTTGTGTGTGTGTGTGTGTGTGTGTGTGTGTGTGTGTAGGGTAGACAACAACCTTGTGGAATCAGTTCTCTCCTTCCACTTTTATGTGTGTTATGAGGGTCAAACATAGGTAGTCAGGCTTGTGTGGCAGGCACTTGACCCACTGAACCATCTCTGAGCTCCTTGGTTGTCACTTCTTGAGAGGTGATCATTTCCTCCTAATCAATTTTAAGTTCTTTTATTTTTTTTATTTTTTTATTTTTTATTTTTTTGGTTTCTCGAGACAAGGTTTCTCTGTGTAGCTTTGCGCCTTTCCTGGAGCTCACTTGGTAGCCCAGGCTGGCCTCGAAGTCACAGCGATCCACCTGCCTCTGCCTCCCAAGTGCTGGGATTAAAGGCGTGCGCCACCAACGCCCGGCCAAGTTCTTTTATTTTTGATCATGATATTTCTAACTAGGTTTTCTTTCCTCACATTTAATCTTATTTAAGATTTATCTGGCTTCTTACATTTGAAAATTCTTTGCTTTCACTCTTCTGGAACACTCCCCCCAACCCCCAGTATTTTTTCCTGTAATGGTTAATCCTGATTATCAATTTGATTGGATCTGAGGAATCTAGGAGACAAAGCACACTTCTAGGAGTGCCCACGAGGATATCTGTTGTGGAATATTGGTTTAAGATGTGTTACATTTGTTTATACTGTGGAATATTTGTTTAATGATGCAAAATTGTATTACATTCTTTTTTGTTGCATTTGTTTAACTCTGTGAAGCTGTGTTACTGTGCCTGTCTAAAACACCTGATTGGCCTAGTAAAGAGCTGAATGGCCAATAGTGAGACAGGAGAAAGGATAGGTGGGATTGGCAGGCAGAGAAAATAAATAGAAGAAGCAAGAGAGACTGAGGAGCAAAAAGAAGGAGAAAGGACACCAGGGGCCAACCACCCAGCTACATAGTCAGACACGGAATAAGAAGGAAAGAAAAGATATACAGAAATAGAGAAAAGCAAAAGGTAGATGGGATAATTTAGGTTAAGGAAAGCTGGCAAGAAACAAGCCAAGCTAAGGCCGGGCATTTATAAGAAAGAATAAGCCTCTGTTTATGATTTATTTGAGAGCTGGGTGGCGGGTCCCCCAAAAGAGCAAAGAGTAAAAACAACCAGCAACAGATCTTTAGATATGATTGGCATGTAGAACAGCAACTGAGAAGAAAAGACAGTGTGGTAGTTTGAAAGAGAATGATCTTCCGTAGGCTCGTAGATTTGAATGTTTGGTTCCCAGTTAGGGGACCTGTTTGGGAAGGATTTGGAGGTGTGGTCTTGTTGGAGGTGGTATGTTGGAGTTGAGGTTTCAATAGGAAAGTTCCAGGAAGATATCAAGGAAGGATAGAAGAAACAAGAGAGGAAATGTTTTAGTCATGGCTACGTGTGTGCATATAAATAATGACACAATGTATTGTATATCACATACAGAAAAAATTACAGTATTTATTAGATTAGCTTGCAAATCAGAGATTGAACCTCTCTTGTAGCCTGCAACTTGTGGGTCGGGCGTGAGCTCTCAGCTACTTACTTCTTCAGTACCACTCCTGCCTTCTGCCACACCATCCACCATGATGATAATGGACTAACCCTTTGAAACTGTAAGCAAGCCTCCAATTACATTCTTTCTCCTACGGTTGCCTTGATCACAGTATCTCTTTATAGCAATAGCACAGTAACGAAGATATACAGATACTGGATCTGGAAGGAAGGATCAAACAGAGGGCCTGGAAGGACTAACAGCAAAGAGGAAGGCAGCCGGAGTGTGCTTGCTGAGCTCTTCCCAGTGGAGCGTTATCTACGATTGCTGCCATCCCCTATAGACATCAAACTCCAGTTCCTAAGCAGCCTTTCAATGCAGCCTGACAGGTTGGCTCTCCAGGGAGCTTCAGGACCTTCAGCCTTTCGCTGGGGCTGCACTCGTGTTTTCCTTTGGAGGCTTCTATTTTCTTTGACTTGAGCAGCTGTGACTTTCTCCCACTCTCTAGAGTGCAGGCAGCCATGGTTGTGCTGCCCATCTCTGATTTGCAAGCTACTGACCCAATAAATATCCACTTGTAATTTTGTATATGTAATACATAATACATTGTATCATTATGTATGTGCACACACATAGTCCTGACAAATATGTTTCCTCTCCTGTTTCTTCTTCTTTTCTTTTCTATCTCCTCAGAACTCCAATTTAGTGAAAATTTTTAGTCCATATTCCAGGTCTTGTTTGATTACTTTCCTTTTTTAATTTTTTTTTCTGCTAAGCAATCTGTTTTCTCTCACTCTCTCTGAGATAGAGTCTCACTACATGGCTGACTTCAAACTCCTGCAATCCGCCTGCTTCAGCTTCCATGCACTAGGATGTATTGTATGGGTGGGCCAGCAATTGCTGTAAGCAATTTCTTTATTAGTAATTTCTTTCCTTCAATCTCTCAGATCACAATGTGTTGTTTTGTTTCCTCCTTGTATGCTTTTTTTTTTTTTGGTTTTTCGAGACAGGGTTTCTCTGTGTAGCTTTGCGCCTTTCCTGGAGCTCACTTGGTAGCCCAGGCTGGCCTCGAACTCACAGAGATCCGCCTGCCTCTGCCTCCTGAGTGCTGGGATTAAAGGCGTGCGCCACCAACGCCCGGCCGTATGCTTTTTTTAATTGTAAAGTTGTTACATATAGACATAAAATTACAGAGTATGGATGCAATGATTAATTAGAGCACAAATTATTTTTCTTCACAATTAACATTATAGTTAAGACATGCAAACATCCCAGATGCCCACAAAATCACCCCCCACAATTTTCTGGTGTACACTCATTGTATGTGGTTCCAGATTTCAAAGTATTTCATCCAGATCCAACCCAACCTTTATCACTTTCTTATCACTTCTCCTTCCCATAGCCTTGTCTTCATAGACAGCTTAACTTCTTTATGCCATATATACATGGTTTTATAACCAGCATGAAGTCTAGAAGCCACAAATGAGAGAACATGTGCTACTTGCCCTCCTTAGTCTGAATTAATCCACTTAATTAATGGATTAATCTCCAGTAGCATCTGGATTCCTACTGACAGTGTAAGTGTCTGTTTCTTTATGGCCCAGTGATAAACAATGGCTCTTTTCTTGTTTGCCTGCTCTTCTGGAGACAGACCCAGAGCTCTCTAGGACAGAGCTTTGCTTTTGCCCTTTGTATGTCTTTGTTTTTAAATATCAGTTAATAAAGCCACAGTGCTGTTTAGTGCTCTTTACGTTAGTGTGTGCGCTGTATTTTCTAGAGCAGTGAACATTCGAGGTTGGCTGTTAGCTACTTAAGAAACAATGCCATCCTTTGTTTATGTGACCACCACAGGTTTCCTGACCAGTTTTCAGTTGTTTCTTCATTTACAAGTTCTTTTTGCCATCAAAATTCCTATTAGGTTTCTTTTGCCTGAAAGACGTGAGTTTTCATAGAAAAAAAAGGCAACTGCCCAAGGTAGAGCCTCTTCAGGCTCCTTTTCCATTGTGTCTTTGCACCTGGACCTTGTTCTTTGAACAGATGAGTCACGTTTATGCTCACCTTACAGCTCTTTATTTATTTATTCTTTTGCTCATGTTTTAGGTCTCTGAAAATCTGAGCCTAGAGTAAGGAAAACAAATGCGCTACACACTTTTTCCCCCCTAAGAATGACTTTGCTCTCGTTCTTCCTCTGTTATCTGCAGAAAACACAAAGCCCCATGTCCATTTCACAGGGAGCTCCCTGCCCCCAACCCCCAGCACTTCATTTCAAAGTAGAGAGACAAGTTTGTGGTGATCCAGGGATTGCAACACAATAATTCAACTTCTACAATGGGAATCTTACTGCTTAGTGTTTTGTCTCTGCTGATCTTACTAATCAATGTTTATTAAATTAGGGATGATCACTTTGACTTTATGCACTTAGTGTGGAGTTAAGTTATTTACATAGTTAAGTAAGAAGAAAGTGTGAAGTTAAGTTATTTACATAGTTAAGTAAGAAGAAACTGAGGTTAATTAAGAAACAATCACCTCTTTATTTTCATCAACATTGTGTTCATGAACCTTGTGCAATCAAGAAAGCATGTTCTGAGAATGGCCCTTGGATTTGTCAATGCAAAAACAGAACAAAACAAAACAAACAAGCAAACAAACAAACAAATAAAACCCACAGCTCTCATCTTAAAGAGTTTATTTTAGAGCCAGTTTTGAGTGACCATGGCCTGGGAACACAGATTTACGTTATCCCAAATTCCAACATGGCAGCAATTTCATTAAGTTTTTATAGTTTTACAGAAAGTCAGGAATCAAGGCAAGTTTAAAATACATTGCTGGGTACATCAAGAGAGGTGGTTACAGCAAGATAAGGGAAGTTGTTCTTTAGGCTTCCTATGCTGCCGGATACATTCTTAGCTGTTGGCTTGGTAAAAGCTATTTGTCTGCTAAGTTAATAGGTTTCAGAAAGTGTTTTAGCTATCAGTCACAGGATGTTAGTTCTGACACAGGGGTGGGCAAGAAATGGCTATTCAGGGGGCTAACACTGGCCCAGATAAGGCGATTAGCCTCTGGACCTGTGACATTCCAACCGCTCCACGTCACTGCAGTCCTAACCAGCTAATCAGTCTGTGCAGACATGGCCTTTTTCCAAGAATGCCCTTTGACAGATTAGAGATTTAGGTTCAATTTTGTGCCAAGTAATAAATGCATAAGCTTTATAAAATATTAAATACTGTTTTATGCAACAGATATTCTATGATACAAAATATGTATATAGAGAATTATAAAGTGTTCATGATTTTATTTGAATTTCATGATCTAAGTTACATTATTAATCAGAGATTATAATATTTAACTCATGGAGTTACTAAGCAAAGAAATTAGATTATACATGTAAAGCACTTTGTTATAGAATATATTTTAACCAGGCAGAGATGTGTTACATTTGTTTATGCTTCAGAGTATTACTTTAACTGTGTAAAGGTGTGTTACTTTTGTTTATATTGCATTTGTTTAATGTTATAAGGACGTGTATTTAATTGTGTGAAGATATGTTGCGTCTGTTTTACCTTGCCTGCCTAAGGCACCTGATTAGGCTAATAAAAAGCTGAATGGCCAATAGCTAGGCAGAGAAAGGATAGGTGGGGCTGATGGGAAGAGAGAATAAATAGGAGGAGAAATCTAGGCTTGAGAGAAGAAAGAACAAGGGGAACAGGAGAAGGAGGAGAGAACGAGGGAGACACCCAGGGCAAGAAGCCAGCCAGACATAGAGAAGCAGTGAGAATAATATATACAGAAGTAAGAAAAGTAATAAGCCCCTAGTCAAAAGATAAAGAGGAAACAGGTTGATTTAAGTTAAAAGAGCTAGCCAGAAATGTGCCTAAGCTAGGCTGAGCATTTAAAACTAATAATAAGTCTCTGTGTCATGATTCGGGAGCTGGTTGGTAGCCCAAAAGAAAAAGCCTGGTACAGCTCTTAGCTTAGTGCTTAAAGTATATGAGTAGTCAATAAATATATCCTGGCCTTCATTTAGAAGCTTAAAACTGCAAAATTCTTAGGCCAGAACCAGTGTCTCACTCCTTATTTATTGCAATATTTTATAATAATGTCAAGCATTAAACTGGCTAAGTTGTAAATCAAGTCATGATAAAACTAAAAAGTTAAATTTATATATTTGGGTTTAAAGCGGCTTCTTCATTTTTTATTTTTTTCCACTTTATATTTCTTGTGGGCTAAAAAAACCCATTAGTTCATTTAGGAAATAAGTGAATAACTATGAATCAGATTCTCTCATTTCAAATAACAAAAGCAAAGGTAATTAAGACATTCTCTAGGGATTGGCCATCTTCTTCAGTATGCCACCATTGTTAGGACACAGTAACAGCTCAGAGCTCCAAATATTTTGAGAGAAGTAGTCAAGAAAAGTATAACTCATCTTAAACCATAACAAATTGGCTGTCTCCAGCCTGGGAAAAACCAGCTCTAAGGAAGTAGGTCTATCATTTTGACAATCCTCACGTAACCTGCAAGGTCAGGCCTAAGTGTCTGGGTGCTGAATTTGAGTTTATCTTTCCTATTTTTCTATGTAGCACGAAAGACCAGAAAAGCTGCTCTTTTGGAGCTAGATTATACAAGTTGATGCTTTTGAAATTTGCTTAAAATTTCTAATGCCTGTTGGACCCTATCCCAGGTCTCCTCTATTAAAATTATACTAAAAAGAATTAAAGAAATAGAGGCCATGAGTTTGAGAAGCAAGTAGTAGGAGTTACATGGGGTAGGGCTAGAGAGAGAGAAGGTTAGGAGAATGATGTAATTGTATTTTAATTTAAAAAATGTATTTAAAAAGTTATACTGACCTTTTAAACCTTTGTTCAGGCCATCAAACTTCTTCTTACCCATTTCTCCTTGTCAGTTTTTACTTTTTTCCCTATACCACTTATGCCTACATATCCAGTTCAGTTTTCTTTGGCTTTATCTTTTTTATGATTTCATTTATTTTATTTGAACATGAGTAGTTCAATAACATTTAAAAACCTAATCATTGGTTAATCTTCCACAAAGGAAGTATCAGATCTAGGCAATATTAGAGATAAATTCTACATACCTTTAAAGAAATGGATTATTTCTGTTATATTGAACTTTCCAGACAGAAGAAAAACCAAGGAAATGACTCCCTTTTTTTTTGACTCCCTTTTTACAGTACTAAAATAATCTTGATATTAAAAGTAGACAAAGTTAATAAGTTGTTACAGACAATCTGCTTATGAAAGTAAATGCTAAAAATCTAAGCAAGTATTGTTAAACTGAATTCAAGGAACATAAAAAACATAATTTGAAATTTTTATATTCCAGACTTAAGTTGGACTTGCTGTTAGAAAATACATGAATTTCCTTGAAGATTAAAGATTAAATCTAGATTCTTTATGCAATAAAAGTACATAAGTTATTTGATAATTAAAAATAGCCTTAAGAATGATGACTATAAAATACGCATGCTGATATTCCAGACAAATAATATATACTTAATGGGATAATGCTGGATATACTCCTTTTTGGCATCAGGGGTAAGAGGCATACCGCATATTACTCCGTAATGTTGTTTTGAATCTCTAGTTTCAAAAAGGAAATGTAGCAGGTAATGGTGGCACATGCCTATAATGTAACTCAGAGGGCAGATGCAGGGGCGTTGCCACAAGTTCCAGGTCATTCCTGTTTTACACAGTAAATTCCAGGCCAGCTAAGACTACATAGTGAGACCCTTTCTCAAAAACATAAAGACAAATACATAACTAACTTTACACAATGCTTTCTACTGACAGGATCCGAAGAGCCACACGGATCCCCTCCACCAAATTTGATCACTGAGAGTAGGACAGGCAAGACACACTCATGCTGAGCTGTGATGTGCTCACTGTCTACCCCGACGAGTGTCAAGTGCCGCAGTCTCCCCATGTATGGCAAATATCTAGAGCTGAGTGTACAACATGGCATCCCTGTGTGCATGTTGTGTACATACATCTGTAGTTACATTACGGAAGCCACTAGTGAGCACTTGACAGGTGGCTGGTATGAACTGAATGTGTGTTAAGCATGAAAGGCAATGCCAGATTTCAAAGACAGCATAAAAATAAAAACCATAGCTCCTTAGTGTTTGGTAACATGTTGAATGTTAACATGTTGGATATACAGGGTTAGAAGAATGCCTTATTAAATTAATTACAACGATTCTTCTTAAAATGCAGCTAGCAGAAAAACTTTAAATTACATAGGTATCCCACTCTGTGAATGGAATTATTATTTCTGATAGAAAACGCTGATAGAAAAATCTGACTTGAAGAGCTCGAGTCCAGCATGGAAGGGGTGGAGGCCACATGAACGTTCTAAGGATGGAGGAGACAAGAAAGACAACCTGGACTCTTTTCTGCACTGGTCTCCAGCCACCAGAACCCGTCTCCAGCCACCAGAACCTGTCTCCAGCCACCAGAACAGGTCTGTAACCATCAAACCCATCTCCAGCCACCAGAACCCGTCTCCAGCCACCAGAACCGGTCTGTAACCATCGAACCCATCTCCAGACACCAGAACCGGTCTGTAACCATCAAATCCATCTCCAGCCACGAGAACCGGTCTGTAACCATCGAACCCATCTCCAGCCACCAGAACCGGTCTCCAGCCACTAGAACTGGCCTCCAGTCACCAGAACTGGTTTGTAACCATCAGAACCAGCCTCCAGCCGCCAGATCTGTCAGACTTCAGATGCACAGGCTGGGAAGCTAAAGCTAAAGTGTGTGGAACTATCCACAGGATGATTCCTGGTTTTCATCTGTGAGCTTGAGCACCACTTTTTTTTAAAAAAATTTATTTATTTTTTAAAAAAGCTTTTTTTTCATTTTACATACCAATCGCAGTTCCCCTTCCCTCCCTTCACTCTCCCCAACCTCTCCCAAACCCACCCCCCATCCACTCCTCAGAAAGGGTAAGGCTTCCTTTGGGGAGTCAACAAAGTCTGGCATACTAAGTTGAGGCAGGACCAAGCCTTCCCCCCTGTGTCAAGGCTGAGCAAGGTATCCCACCCTAGGGAATGTGTTCCAAAAAGCACAGCGTGAGATGGCAGCCAGTTTAGACTGTCCTAGGGCACTGGTTAAGATTCCCTAGGCATGGTAGGTCTGAGGCTGTCCCTATGAGGAAGCGGTAATCTCATGCTGTTGCCAAGTGTTAACGTTAAGATTCCTGAGCAAGTGCTGTAGTGTGTAGTTATTACACTGTGCTAAGCATCACGAAACGTTTTGGGTGTGAAATGCACTCCACATTTACTTCATGAATCAAACTAGAGCTATTCATACAAACAATTTCCAGGGACCCGGTAGTGTAATCCTAATTTAGTCCTCCTTTGGGATAATGAGAAATCAGGGTCCTCTAGCTTCTTAACTCGTCCAATATAGAAAATCCCCCAAATCCAGGTTCATGCATTTTAATTGTGTTCCGGAGGATCTACTGTGAGCACCATTACTACCACATAATATATATTCAGAAGCCTTCTGGTATGCAATCCATGAAAATTCAAAATAATAATTATAAAGAGTTTTGAATGGCTCCATTACTGAATGGACAGCACCACATTTCTATGTTTTTCTCTTTACCTGATTTTTCTCTTAAGTTTCTTCCCTTTAACAAAGCTAAGAAACAGATTCTCAGATTTCTGGCGTTATTACACATTCACCGAGCAAAGCTTTGTGATATATATCTCAAGATACAGGTGGTGTGTTTTCTATCTTCAGGCTATTCACTGTCTCATAGGAAACGTTTAAACACACCAATAACTTCAACACCTACAGCATGTGAAAAATGTGGGAGAAACTATGAAAATTCAAGACGATCAGATTGCTCAGTAGAAGGGATCTTTTGTTTTCTACCTAAGGAGATCAAAGCGAATATCCCTGTTGAGAGGACATCTGGATTGGGTCTTAGATGGTGAGCAGGAATTGGATGAGAATAGACAGAATATTATCTCCAGACATCTAAAGGGAATCACAGAGTAGTGGTGTCTCATAGGAAAATGGATTTTAAGTGTTTGAGGGATATCAGCTTTGAGATTTCTGCTCTACCTGTAAATTGTCTGCTTTGCATAATGAGAAGAGGAAAGGATTGGAACACTGAAGATGTGTGAGATAAAGCAGCGTCTTAGTAGGTCGCTTATGTGCTTGTTACGGATGACTTCAGGGAGATGCAGAAGGCAGTGTACTTAAGGGAGTCTTGACGGGAGAATTAAGTAAATAATGGGACACTTGTGAGAACTGCTAGAGGGAGAGACTCACAGAACCACCACTGAGTTTTATATAAGTGAGGAGGAATGCACAGCCCAAATCTACCTAACACTAACAAACTGACCAGGGAAACGTGTCTTCTCTTGTTCTGAGTGGAGCCATTATTCTAATTGTCCCTTTGATGGCAAACTTATCTTTTTCCTTCCTTTTAGTCATAAGATATTTTGTGAGATAGTCGTCATCATATCAAAATGGATTTTTGCTTTCAGTGTACTTGAAATCTGGTTTCTATCTGGGCTATCTCACCAGACATTTTTGAACAAAGGTCTTTCATGATTTCTCCATGGTGTTATAGGGTATATAATTTTTATTACTTACCTTGGGTGGTTTCTCTGATATATTTTATAATAGTAATTTTTCCATCCCTTTGAACTTTCATCTTTGTTTCTATCTTCTGGCTGAGTACCATCTGAATGCAACTATCCATTTCTTTCCTCTCTGTCCAGCTATTTAAGGAAAACTGCTTTCACATGGACTGATGTTTTCTTTCTGTTTACAGCTGGTTGGCCTGCTATTCTATTCTACACTTGTATCCTCCTTGCTCCACCCGTCATTTCTAATGGTGTGTATCTGTCTGTTGTGGGTGTGCCTCTGCATATTCATAGACTAGGGGGATTTTTCAGCCAGCCTGGCAGCCAACAAGACCAGTGTACCTCTCCTCTGCCTGCTCTGTGCTGGAGTTACAGGCTTATGCTGCACTACCCATAGCCTGCCACAAGGGGGCGGAGATCCGAACCGCACATTTCACGTTTACAGAGCAAACATTTCATATAATGTTTTTTTTTTTTTTTTTTTTTTGTTTTTTTGTTTTTTTGTTTTTTTGAACTATCTTGGCCAGGTATTTTGTTGGTGAACCTCAGGGAAGCCTTTCAGTCTTTTCCTGAGCTCTAGTTCTTAGATGCTCACCAGTCTACTGGAGTTAATCTCTTCACTCAGACACTTTGATGATAACACTTACGACATAGGATTTAGTGTTCTGTGGAAAGAAATATGAGAAGAAAGAAATCTTGTTATTCTTCAGTAGAGTTGTCTGAAGTTTTATAATGGAGATAGAGGATGAAATACAAATTTTTGGAAGAATGTTTTATTTTTATCTCCTTGAGTGTAAAACTTAAAAATGTGGTCTTTTAGGAATTACAATATATTTAAAACTATTTTCAGAAGTTTTTTTATAGTCTTCAAGACTTTTTCCTGGGATATTGCATAGCCAACATTAATTTGAATAACTCCCATTAATTCATCCACATTTAGAGAATAGATATATTTGTTTGGCATTGTCTGGCATTGAAGTTCCAAAGAGAAAAGCAACATTCCCTGATCTGAAGAAACTCATTGATTGTAAGAGGCAGATGTAAGAAATAAGGGTTGCATCAGGGCACAGACAGAATGTAGCACAGGTGCAGTCCCTGAAGCCATGCAAAGAGCCTGAAAGAGGTGAGCATTATGTTTCCCAAGATTTACTGGGGAGAAAGTACTTGCCCATGTTCACAAGCAATTATATACCCTATCGTAAATCTTTGGTTCCTTCCCCTGGGGGAATGAATTAGTTAAATTCTAAATCAGTGTTTAAATGGGGGGACATTAGAAAAATACAGTTGTTTGGCCTCATCTAGATCCTGCTAAAATCTTACCTTCACTGGAAGCCCAGCCAGGGAGCTTTCTGACGTGTTTGACAGTTGGTTAATCCACCCCTTTGCACTTGCTTCCATCTTGGTTTCTGTGACATGACTATCTTTGTTTTGTTCCTATGTATCCAGGCATTTCCGTTTTGAAAAGTCCCGGTGGTCATTATAATGTAAACACACGTTTCCATTGTGTGGCTCCATGGACTCAACTGGAGAATAAACAAAGAAAACTCAGACAAGAGTGCTGCTTAGCTATGATTCTTTCAAAAGTTCTCCTCTGATGATTTGAAGCTTCTTATGAAAACCAATAGAAATTTGGGCTTGAGTCCACAGTACACACTAAAATATATAGTTATGTCTTCTCCACTAGGTCTAAAGATTAGATAATAGCATTTTCTAAGAGTAGGAAGCATGTCATATCAGTAAAACTAAGAGTAATACCATAAACACATATTTAATAGTGACTATAATATATACTGTGTATATTATTACAGGAAGCCAGGAAGCTGATGACTTTCCTTTTATGCACATTGAGATGAAGGTATTACTGGCTGATATAATTTTCAACACCTAGCAAGTAATGAGATATCAACATGAAGTTTCACGGTAAGCTACAACTAAAACTAATTATTTGTGAATAATTTTCAACAGGCTATTAATTGAAGTCATGAACTTAAGGATGTGGATGACTGCCATTTTATATTGAGACACTGGAAAGGAGGAAAAATGATGAAAAACTTAGGGTCATAGAAAGTTAAAAAGAATGAAGAGTGAAGGATCAATGTGGATGAGACACCTTGTCATCATGTGAAATAACTTGCTAATTTCAGGTTCTGCCCTAAATGAAAATTCACATGAATCTATTACATCTCTTTTCTTTTTCACCCCCTGCTTAGTCTCTCGATGTGCCTAGACACCTCCTGTGTCATGTTTATTCTATAATCTGTAACTACATACGTGAGACACCCAGGAGGTGAGAGGCTGTGAGAAATGCAGTCATCGCTTTGATGATCTTGAGTGGGGTGCTGTGACTTTGATGATCTTGAGTGGGTGCTGTGACTTTGATGATCTTGAGTGGGTGCTGTGACTTTGCCCTGCAAGGATGGGCATGGAGGGCTAGGAGAAACACCACAGAGGGTCCTGGCTGAGTTCTGGGATGGGAAAGTTTCTCTGTGATTTTCATTACTATATCATAACCATTCTTTACAGAATAAACAAGAACAACGGTTCCCACATACTAAAATTCAAAAGGTTTTGGATGAACCTAGCAAAATGAAAAACTCTAATAGTTAAAAAAAGTCGCATAACTGAGAAACAAAACTTTAAGGTCTATATTTCCAAACGAACAATGATAGGATAATTATTTATCAAAGCTGTCTGTCTAAACGTTTCCAATCAGAACAGCATTGGTGACTTTGATAGTTTTAAAATTCATACAGCCAAAAGGTGGCAGTGTCCTACTGGTTTACTGTTGAAGCCTCATTTCTCTAGAGGTGAAATTTTCAAATGTGTTCTGCCTCTAATGGGCTTTTAAAAGAAATAGTAAGCAATATCATTACTATCACATAACCAAACATTAATTATAACTGAAGGGGAATGCTTTTCACAGTAACAGTTTTATAGAATTTTTGCATAGAATGATTTGATCTGTACAGCAGAAAGGCAGAGAGAGAGAGAGAGAGAGAGAGAGAGAGAGAGAGAGAGAGAGAGAAGACAGACAGAGAGACAGAGAGATTGATTTTAAAAGCCACCATCCAGTCAACATACAGGTTTTACACATTCTCCATATTTTGCTATTGCTTATCTCTTTGGGGCTCTACCCAGTCTTGGATATAAGCAGTTCATTGTAACGGTATGCAAGCAGTGATTTGTTAATGAAGGGAGCAATATAAAATTTGTGTTCCTGTCAGATAACGTTTTTCCACTGTGATGCTCACTTTGGAAGATTTTTCAAGAAGCAAATAATAAACATTTATAAACAACAAAGAACAGAATGAAAGCATATGCAAACATGCTTTTTAAAAATACTTTAATTCTTTGAAAGTTTCCTGCAGGATTTGATCATATTCATTCCCCTTACCCAACTCTTCCCAGGTCCACCCTCCTTCCATACCCATCCAACTTTGTGTTCTCCCCCAACTCCCATCAACACAAATTTGTCCTGCCCAAATATTCTTGGATGTGTCACCTTCCCCGGAGCATGGTTGACTTAGCGGTGGCTGTACTCTCCATCTCCCAGCAACTAACAGTTGCCCAGAGTTCCTCAGTTAGGGGCAGGACTTTGTGTTCACACCTTCTCTCTGTGCTGGGATTTGGTCTGGCACGGACTTGCACGGGTCTTATGCATGCTGTCACAATCAATGGGATTTCATATGTGCAGCAGTCCTGATGTGTTCTGAAAACATTGTTTCCTGGTAGTCATCTGCTGTTTCTGGCT
>CABHPR010151852.1:0-21761 GCA_902168415.1 Peromyscus melanophrys | reverse complement strand
TCTATCTATCTATCTATCTATCTATCTATCTATCTATCTATCTATCTATCTATCTATGCTGCAGTCCAACAATGGCTAGCTGTGAATTGAAAGCCCAAGAATCCAGTAGTTGCTCAGTCGCACAAGGCTGGCTGTCTCAGCTGGTCTTCTGTAGATGCTGGAATCCCAAAGAAGCAGGCTCCAATGCCGGTGAAGGAATGGATGTGCTAGCAGGGCAAGGACAAGCAGGAGAAGAACAGATGAGCCTTCCTTCTTCCATCATCCTTGTATGGGCTTCCAGCAGAAGGTGTGGCCCAGATTAAAGATGTGCCTTTCTGCTTTGAGATCTGGATCACGGGCGTGCCCTCCATTTCTGGATTGTAGTTCATTCCAGATACAGTTAAGTAGACATCCTAGAATGGCCATCACATATGTCTTGTCAGTTTGACCATCAGTATTGACATTTCACTTCCTGCTTTGCCCCCTCTGCCTTAAACTCCTCCTGTCCATCTCCCACTCTCTTGCCTAGACTTGTCACGATGCACACTCCTCTAAGTCATGTGTATTGGTTTCATGGGGACAAAGTCCCACAATCAGGTGGCTCAAAGCAACAGGAATTTATTCTGTCACTGATCAGGAGGCAGAAATCTGAGATCAAGGTGTGAGCAGGACATCCCTCCCTTGGAAGCCTCCAGGACAGGGACCCTCCCTCTTCTGGCATCTGCTGTGGTTAGCAGTGCTTGGCTTGTGACTACGCTGCTCTGAATCTTGCCCTCTGTCCACCTGGCCTCTTTCTGAGGGACTCTGTGCCCCTCTCTCTCCCTGTGTTCTACCAAGGATCTTTCTTAGAAGGAGTGAATGTCTCTTGAGCTTCTTAACATAATTACATCTTCAAGACTCTTCCAAACACAGAATGTTCTGGATGGACATGAAGTTTTGAGGTACTCTCTCACTAACTGAGTCACCTAAGGAGAGCAAAGGTGCCTCTGGTCTCTCAGAGAGGCCCCGGGTGATGGCCGAGTTCATGTGTACCTTGTGTGACCCGAGGATGTGGCTGTTTCTACATAAAAGCAACAACTTTGCTCCCTATTTCAGGTACATCAAGGCTGCCAGAAGATGAAGCCCATTTATCCCACACCTCCACAGTGTAAAACACATACAATTGGTGTGTTTTCTCCTAATGCACTCACTGAAGGACACATACCTTCATGGGGGAACCTACATTAAGTTATTACCAAATGGTAAGATTTGGCTCCAAACAATTTGCCACCCCAGAGCTGAAATCAGTAGTGAGTGGGTTTGTTACTTTCTCAGAGTTATTTTGCAGTGAATATGGAAACATGAGGCGGGAGAGTAGGGGGTGGGGGTGCTGAGGTTAAGAACTCTGGGGAGTGCAGGCTAGGCAATCTCTCCTACCACACTCCTGTCATATACAATACACTGGAGATTCGGACTTAGCTTAGTCTCCTTGGCTAAGTACTTCCTGGGTTTAACTGAAACGGAGCCTGGTATTCTCAATTTAAACCCAGCTTTGGGTTATAGACCATGGAATGCATGCATTTCCATTCTATGATTTTTTTAGAGATGAAACCCATTTGGCGAAATAACATCAGTAACTTTTCCACCAGGGTCTATGACTTCCTCAGCTACAGGCTTTTGTCTTTGTTTGTAGTACCAGATGGGCAATCCTATCTGTGCAACAGGCTTTAAATCCAGTCAGAAAATGGTTGATTACTTTATTTCTGTATTTTATGGGTTTGCTACTATTGCACCAGGGGACTCCTCTTGCCTAGCCGGCTGGGGTTGCTGTACAGAGATCTCCTCTTTATTAATCAGCACTATCATTTATTGCACATCTTCAGTGCATTGGGCACCGGGACAAGCTCTTGATGGGTGCTGAGCTCTTTTTGTTCTCACAATGACCTGATGGTAGGTGCAGGTAGATAGAGCGTAGAACTGTCCTCATTTTACAGTGGAGGAAACTGGGGCTCAGAAAGGTAATTTGCCAAGGACAAAAGAGTAAAAGTCCAACACCAAAAACAAACAAACAAAAACCAATCCCCTAGCCAAAACCCAAACCCAAACAAAAAACCTGATTTCAAAGTCAAGCCTTTTAACTAAAGCTGTTGAAAACAACGGTACAGTTTACAATAAATCCATGGGTGACTTTTAGAACCCATGGCCCTTAAGAGTGCCATACTGACTGCTTGGTTAGTTTGGGCATGGATACTTAGCCAATTGGTGCCTCAGTTTTCCTATTTGTGAAAGGACACAATAGACACTTTCTACCTTTGGGCATGGGAAAGGGATTTTTAAATACGAACAGAATTAAGTAGGTTAGCGCATTTAAAGGGTGTGGAGTCATGCTTGGTTCTCACCAAGGCCTCATCAGGTATAATTTCCCATGGTCAGTGTCGTCACACCCTGTCACCATCCTGGCCTCACCATTGGATCATAATCATAACACCAAGGTTCCTACTGTCTATCACCACCAATTTCAATGAGCAGAGACAAGAATTGAATCTTTAAGTGTGTTTTATTCATAGGTCCAGTGTCTAGGAAGGCAACAGGTTGACACCACAGGAATCCTCTTTATGTCTCTTCTCCAGCCAATAGGTTATTCAAGGAGGGGGAGACAAAAAGCAGCCAGTCATTCCAGAGCTCGGTGTTGCCACTCTGGTTAGGTGGCCAGCCTCATCCCTAAGAGTTGCTGCTGTTAGTTCGTTCCTCTTGCCTCTCTGTCTCCTGTGCATCTCCCTCGTCACTCTCTGTACAGCTGGTTCCACACTCCCAGGGATGGTGACTTGGTTAGTATCTGCTGGTCTCAGTCCTGTGTTCTTCCAGGTGCCACTTATGCTGCGAAGTTAATGCAGAACAAAGTCATTAGCAGTGTGTATGTGATGAGCTACTCATAATGTGTATGTAAGATCCCTTTCTACAGTATGGAGTACAAATGCTTCCTTATAATATAGGCTATATCATGTCCTATACATAATATATCCTATATATAACATCATATATATAATATGCCCTATGTATATGTCATATATAACAAATCCCCCATATATATAATATACCCCCCACATAATATGTCCTATATATAATGTGCCCTATACATTATATCCTGTATGTAATATATCCCACCAGAGTAACTTGCTAGAACACATCTACCCAAGTGTTTTGAGAGTTTTGACGAAGAGCAACACATTCAGTCCTGAGAGGTTCATGTGCCTTTCTGAGCCTTGTTTTTCTTTGCCAAACAGGAAGATTAAATCCACCCTTGTAAGGCTGTTGTTGGAACTCCATGTAATGCCACAAAAAGCCCAGCACATTGATGCCGCAGATGGTGTGAGTTACACTACCAATAGGTACTTCTTGAACAAAGGGTATACTGAAAGAAAAAAGAGGCTCATTTCTCTAGCAAAATTAGAAAAAATGCCATGTAGACATTCTTTCTTCTTTGAAGTCCCTTTTAGGCTGTCAGTGTGAGGTAAGGGGGCATTCCATGCAAGGTGGTGGGAGAGGCAGCGTGTTTGCTGGATCTCCACGGCTCTTTCAGCTTTTAGGATGCCAGGCAGTCGTGCAAGCCCGGCTACCTAGGTTTGATCCCTGGATCTCAGGTAAAGGTGGAAGGAGAAAAGCAACCTCCAAAGGTTGACCTTTGACCTGCACATTCATTTTTTTGATGTAAAGTAAGTCCTATGTGACATGCTTATACAGAAAAATTAAAGGTTGCTTATCTGAAATTCAAAGTCCACTGGGCACCCTGTTTTATCTGGTAGCCTACAGAGGAGATGAATGACATACATCCTGGGATTGTGTCTGACATAGAAATGGAGACACACTCACACACACGTACACGTGCACACTTTCCCCTCCAGTACTGCAGATTGAACCCAGGGCTTCATGCATGCTAACCAAATGCTGAGCTACACCTCTGGCCCTAGAACTGGGCGCAGACTGAAGAGGTGGTACTGACTTGCTGAGCTGTGGTCTGGGCCCTGGAGTGCTGCAACTTGGCTGAGTTTACACAGCTGGCCCGTATTACAGTAGGGATCTGGGCCATTTTGAGAAGGGCTGCTGTTGTCTCAGTGGTATGCCCTTGCAGATGGGTCTGTGTACAACTGAAGTTTCCCTCCTCAATACCAACAAACTCACCCAACACTGCATGTCTGGGGCATTCTGGACTTCCTGATCATTTAGGGAAGTGAGGCAGGAACTGTTGTATCCTGGGACAGCAAGTATCATCTCATCTGTATTTATTGTACACTTTTACCTTTGTAAATAATGTAATTGATGTATATTACTACAAAGTCCATGACTTTGAAGTGTATAAGCAATGATCTTTAATGACTTTATTGAGTTATGCCACCATCTCCACAGTCCAGTTTTAGGACATTTCTGTCACCCCCAAAAGTTCCCTTTTGCTTGCTTATCACTGACCTTCATTCCCACTCAGCCCCAGGCAACAGCTGATCTACTCTCTGTCTTATGAGGTCACTTTTTCTAGAAACTTCCAAGAAAAAGAATCACTTAGTGCATTGTATTTGAGGTTCATCCACATTGGAAACCTATTTTTTTTAAAGACTCAGTGTGTGGGTATGTGTGTGTGAAAGCAAATACCCTCGGGGACCATAGAGAGCATCAGATCCCCTGCAGCTGGAGTTACAGGGGACTGTGAGCTGCCAGACATGGGTGTTGGGAACTGAACTTGAGTCTTTTTTAAGAGCAGTAACCACTCTTAACCACTGAGCATCTATCCAACTGCTTGTGTTGTTGGATAGAGACCCAAAGATTACTCAGCATGACCAAGTCTGAATTGAGAGTCTGTGTTAGTGACCAGTGACTGCCTGGAGAGAAACACTTCTCACAGAGCAGACTTGAATACACTTTATAGGGAGCTTAAAAGCTTAAAAAAGGCAAAGGACACAGAAAAAACTACATATATCCTGGTTGGCAGTTGCAAGGGAAAGTAAAGAAGTAAGCAGTTTAACAGAAGCCAAAAACATGCAGTTAATTATGTTTTCCTTTTATAGTTAAATCAAACCCTCCTTATGGATGTGAAAATATTGTTTCCTCCTATGCCAGTCAGTAGACAACTGGCTTTTCACCTTTTGGCTCTTATGAACGTGAAGGAGTCTTCCAGAACGTGAATATTAGGAAAGCACTAATGTGCGTGAATAGTACTAACTGTGTGAGTTGGGATGTGGGAAGAGGGTTTTAAGGTAGAACTGATCTTTGATGAAATGGACAGCTCATTTTCACAGCACAGAACTGCTTTAAATGGTAAGATTCCAGTAACTTGTATTTTTCTGGTCTGTGATGATATTCACATGATTGGTTTTGAGGAGTGCTGGAGTCCGGGGAGCCGAAGCTTTTCTCAGTGTATTGTGAAACCAAGGAATAGACTGGGGAGGAGAAACAAGCCACTTTGCAATCGAGCTTATGCAAGCCCAAAATGTTCCAAAGAGTCAGAAAACCAAAGCGTTCAAAAGCCAAGCACTTTTTCCTGTCTGGGCATTTGTGACTTTGCATAATCTTTCAAAGATATTTCAATCTTTTGAAATGGATTGCTGGTGTTGTTTTACCTTGGAGCCCCTCCTAACTCTCTGGAGTTCTTCCCCCACTCTCTTCAGTAAATCTACATTCTCTTTGCTTAAAACAATTACAAGATAAATAAATTGATATACTTGTTAGCGAGCTCGGAATTACTGGCTATATTTTAGGGAAAGCGAAGGAGTCCTGCAGCCTGCAAGAATGGCTGGATGGCTGTGTGAACTGAGCCTACAAAAGAGCCACGTGGGAAGTGTTTGGGAGGAGAGTGGAAGATGGAAGAAAAGTGGGCCGTGGCCTGGATGCCCACTTTATTTTGAAAGCAACACCGGTTGTCTTTTGTAGGTCTTCTCCCTCTCTGCTGGTCCATGTTTACCCAGGACTCGAAGAACATGCTGGCCACAGTGATTTGGCTCAGAGACTGGAGAATGATGCAGGCTAATTGTCCTGCAGCGTGTTTTATATTTAATATAGGTAGAAGGATTTGAATAGGGAGGTTTGGGATAGGGTCTCTGGTTTTCTGCTGAAGCCAGTGTGTTGACAGAATCCAATGTCTTTGGGTCCTCCATGGGTTATTCTTCTCTTTGATGGGTCAAATTCCAGACAAGGAGCAACTTAAGGAAGGGTGTATCCTGTCCCCCACTCCGAGGGTCCAGTCCAACATGGCGAATGGCAGGAGTGACTTGAACTGAGGCCGTGGGAACATATGCTTTTTGTTCTTATCTGGGTGTGTCAGGCAAAAGAGAGAGGGAGAGAGGAGGAGAGGGAGGACCAGAAGTGGGGCAGGGCTCTTCCTCTTGAAGCCTTCCTCCAGCCAGGCTCCACAACCTGGGGAACAGTACCACCAGCTGGGAACCAAGCATGCAGGGTCAGAGGAGTCAGGGAGTGGGTGGGAGTGGGTGGGCCGGAGTGGCAACCTGGGCACAGTACTTGCTTTAGGAAGAAGCCAAAGGAGAGAAAGGCATCTCAGGATCCACAGAAAGTGCTGGATGACAGCACCGGCACCCAGTCCTTAGATGTAGACTGTTTAAATATCTCTCTCCAACTGACAAGTTCTTGACTCAGTCCCAGATAAATTGTAGCCGTCAGAATTTGACCAAAGAAAAGAATGAACACGACATGCTACCTCTTATTCCTCAGCATGTGGGGAGAGCTCTTATTTTTTTTATCAAACTGGCTTTAGAACATCCCACGTAATTTGTGTGGATTTCCCCCCCCCCCAAATCTATAAAGGGTCTCATATAGCCCAGACTGCCCTTAAACTTGGTATGTAGCTGAGGATAATCTTGAGCTTGCTTCCGTGGCTCCACCTCCCAAATGCTGGGACTTCAGTGGAGCGATGCCTGGGCTTTTTAGCGAGGGTGGGGGTGGGTGGGTTGGGGGTTTATTAGTAGAAAGATGGTGGGTGTGGTTTCTCATGGGCACAAACTGCCTCATCTTTGTAGATTTTTCCTTTTTGTACCAGGCCTTCTGCCGGCTGGCTTGTTTTCACCTTTCTGGAGCTTTCTGGCAGGTTTTTTTTTTTTTTTATAACTGTTGGAGTCATCTAGAATGAATGACTCAGAGGATGATGGACCGTTTGCTGGTGAATCACATCCATGTCTCGAATGCCGGTAACCCATTTGCTTCACTTTACCTCAGACAAGCTGATACCACGTAGACAGATGCTGCCAAAAGATGATGAAGATAATTCCCTCCCAAAGGACAGCTCAAAACAATTTCATTTAATTACGACCCTTTGGACTTCCCGGGGCATTTCCTTTGGCCTTGAGGGAGAGACCCAGTCAATACATTTGCTTTGCAAGGAAGGCCACCCTCACTGTGATTGATTTTCAGCTATGAGAAATTGTCCTATTTGCTCTCCTTTCTCTGACGAAGGAGGCCTTGCTGGGCCAAGTGTGGGTCTCTGCCTAGAGCATCATTGCTTAGCCATTGCTTGTTAGAAATGCAGAGTGCCAGGCCTGGCGTCAGTATTGGTATCAGAGTCTGCATTTCAGTGAGGTCCCAGGGGCTGCAGCACTCATGTTTGAGAAGCTCTAAAGAGTGTGCACTGAATGTAATAAGGTAACTGGTGTGTGTGTGTGTGTGTGTGTGTGTGTGTTAGCCTAGCTGGCTAGCAAGTACAAGGCTCCACCATCCCCCCCCCCCTCTCCAGCACTGTGGTTATAAGCATACACCACCATGCCCAAGGCTCCAGGGATTGAACTCAGGTCCTTCTGCTTACAAGCTGGGTACTGAGCTATCTCCAGCTTGTGACCCGTGGCTTTTAATGAGTTTGGAAGTAAGAACTAGTGAAGTGAGTTAATAGGTGCTAGGCAAAGTGCTAAGGGAAAGGATCTCCCTAGGATCACATTCTTGAAATATCTCACCGAATATTGTCTTGGTGAAGAGACAGAAATGGCCCCATGCTGGGGAGAGGCAACAAGAGGCAGGGCCTGTGTTGAATTCTCTCTAAACTTTATGGCAGGCTCTGCACACCATTCTTAATCCATTTGAAGGAATTAAATAGGCAGACTCGAGATCTCACCTGCTCATGCACCGGTCCTTAGACTGCTCTGAGTCTGCAACGTAAAGGGGCAGGTAAAGATGCCTGCCATGTAAAGGGGCAGCCTTAGAAGGAAGAAGAGGGATCCACCCTCCTCCTCAGCACACTTCTAGCATGGAGTGGTCCTAGGGAGAGGGAAGGAGGTTGATGGATACTGAACCTCTCCTACTCCACTATGGTGTGACTGTGGTGAGACACTCTCCATGGGCTTATGATGTTTGGACACTTGAGCCCTAGCTGATGGTGCTGTCTTGGAAGGTTGTAAAACCTGTTGGAGGTGGGACCTAGCTGGAGGAAGTGAGTTGCTAAGGATGTGAGCCTGGTCCTACTTCCTGTCTCTCTGCTTCCTGTCTCTCTGCTTCCTGATCTGCTGAGATGTGAACAAGCAGCCCCACATGCCTCCTGCTACAGTGCCACTCTGCTGCCCCAACTTCCTGGCAAATATGGAGTTGCTCTAGTTTTGTTTCTGTGGTTATAATGAAACACCTTGACCTAAGCAAATAAGAGAGAAAGGGTTTATTTGGATTATAATTCTGGGATGCAGTCCATCATTGTGGGGAAGTCAAGGCAGCAACAACTTGAAGTAGCTAGTCACATCCAATCAAGAGCAGAGAGGGAATGAATAAATGCATGTTTGTGTTCATCTCACATGCTCCCCTTCTATAAGGTCCATTATCCAAACCTAGGGAACAGCTCTGCCCACTTTTAGGCTGGATATGCCCACATCAATTAATGCAATCAAGACAATTCCCCACAGACTAACCTGATTTGGACAGTTCATCACTGAGACTCTTCCCAGGAGATTCTAGATCATGCTAAGTGACAAACTAACAGCTACAGACTGTAGCCCTGAAACAGAAAGCCAAAATAAATCTCTTTTAAATTGCTATGACCAAATGGTGACAAGCAGCTAAAGAGAGACCGTGGGGGAATGCTGCTTCCTGCCTTTCTCTCTAGCCTATGCTTGGGTAGCTTTCCTAGACAGCCAGACACCCTGGACCAGGCATTGTGCCACCCTCTGTGATCTGGGCCCTCCCACATCAGTCATCAATTAAGAAAATGTACCACAGACTTGCCTACCAGCCAATCTGAAATCTGATGGGGCATTTCCTTAATTGAGGTCTCCTCTTCCAAAAACAAAAAACAAAAAACAAAAAACAACTCAACACTCTGGGCGCTCCTTGTGAGTGCCAGGGGTGGGGGGTGGGGTGGGGGGGTATGAGGTGGCGTGGGAGTCACCTTTGAAGTCGAACTTCTTTCCCCAAAGCCTGAATCCATTGTTCAAAGTGCCACTGACACATGCATTTTGCTGAAGATTTTATGGAGACAGAGAAGGCTTTCTTTGGTTTCTCATACAGAAATCCCCTCATCCCTTCTCCCCCTTTCCCAGACAGCCTCTGTGGCACTTCAGAGGTCAGTCCACAGGCCTTGATATGCAGCTTCCTGCCCAAGTTATCTGAGCCTCCAGCCAAGGGAAGCACATTTGCTCCTAGAAATGCAACTGCCTATACAACACAGGTAGTGGAGAGGCAGGAGATTTACAAGGCATGGCAAGGGGGATCTGGTTGAAGTCCTTTGCTGGCCAAGGGTCAAGAATTGTGACATATCTAATAAAAAAACCTGCTGTGAAGATTGCCTTCCTAGAGATAATGCTGTCTAAACTTCGGTGTGTCCTGGGTTTCATCAGCACCCAGGACAGACCGTGCACAGTTCTTCCAGCAATCCTGGGGTCACCAAGGGGGAGGGGAGTGTCCCAACATACTGGAAATGCTGGTGGTGATTCCAAGTTTCTACTTTTGTCTCATACCTTAAGTAAACGTCCCTCTGTGCTCTGCCTTTTTTACATGTTTTATGTGGTGCTTGGGGATCAACCAGGGCTTGTACCTGAGTTGATGTAACCTGAGTTATGGCCATGGCCCCTTCTGTTTGTTTTTATGAGGCGAGGTTCCAGTCTAGCCTAGGCTGGCCTCAGTTTGTAGCAATCCTCCTTCCTCCATCTCCCAGGTGCTGGGATTACAGGTACAAAGCACCATGCTCTACTTCAAATAAGTGTGTTGAAATAGTACTGAACTGTGCTAAAGGCCAAGGATGTATGTGACGTTTAGTCTGGACCTCACTTCTTTCTTAGCTATAAGTCTGGAATTTTCTGAGAATGCCACAAATAAAGATTGCAAACTGTTTATGATCAGAGCACATCTTAACTGCCTTATGACCTATATGTAACAGTGATTCCATGACACAGTTGGCCCACTTGACAGGGTCTCATTCTGTAGCCTAGGCTAGCCCACAGAGATTCTCCTGTCTCAGCCCCCCACATGTACTGCCAGGCCTGATTTGGCTGACAGCTTCAATCAGTCTGCACAGCAAGGCAGTGTGCCTGAGAAATCACCCCATTCCCATAGACAACTGGGTCAGATCAGAACAAAGACTCCCCTATCAGCAGAAGCTAAGGGATGCATGCTGTTGCCTGCAACACTCCCAGGTCTCCTGAGAGACCCCCACTCACAGGAAGCTGGTGTTCTTGACTTAGCATGCCACAGAAGAGAATTCCTGTGGATGAGTCAGTGATGGAAGTTTGTTAAGAAAAGGCTTGTTTTTTAACAGATTCGGTGTGTGTGTGTGTGTGTGTGTGTGTGTGTGTGTGTGTGTGTGTGTGCGCGCGCGCGCGCGCGCGCATGTGTGCTGGTGAACATAGAGACCAGAGATCAATCTTGGTTGTTGTTTCCCAGTCATGGGCACTTTGGTTTTTTGGTAGGGTCTCTCCCTGCCTTGGGGCTCACTGTTTCAGTCAGACTGGCTGGATTGCAGACCTCAAGGACCCTCCTGTCTTCATCTCCTCATCACTGAGATTATAATCGAATGCCACCACCTCAGCCTTTTTATGTTGGTTCTGGAAAGTTGAACTCAAGTCCTCAATCTTCAGTAGCAAGTACTTAACCACTCGGGCCACCCCTAGCCCTACTTGGATTTTTTTTTTTCATGTGCTGGGAATGGAATGCAGAGCTTTGCACATGTTAAACAGGTGCTTTGTCACTGAGCCATACCCTAGTCCTTTCCTTCTTTTTTACTCTAAAGCTGGTCTTGAACCATAGCTGCAAAAAGAAATTAACCAATAAGTGAACTTCAGATTGTTGTCGTCCAGCAGGCGGAAGACACAGGACTCAAACACGGGTCTGAGTTTGGAGACTGGAAACCCAATTCCAAAGGGGAATCTGGGAATTGAGGTGTTTGCCGCTTACATTGTTGAATTTGGGGTTTTCTTACCAATCAGGATATTCCTAATTTATTTCACAGCCTGGGAGATAAGTTAACAGACAAATTCAGTGGCTAAGTACCCTGGCAGAAAAGCCTGCAGGGCCTAGAGAGCTTCACCGAGGTCCTTCAACCCACCCTAGGTGGCTGAGTACAGTAGCTGTGTCAAAGCGACACAGCCAGCATTATGTCACTGTCCTCTTAAACTACTGGATTATCTAATCAAACACAGCAACTCTTTTCCAGGGGCAGTGGCTAACACTCACACACGTCGCCTTGACAGCATGCACAGAACTAGACCCCCATGTGAGGTAGTCTCCACCTGACATCACTGTGAAAAGAACAGATAAGAGAAAGAGTCAGGCAGTGGCTCTCACCTGGGGTGACCTCGCCCTCCAGGGGCATTTGGCAGTGTCTGGAACCATTACTGTCAAGTGCTGTAACTTCACAGTGCTCCTGGCACCTTGGGGACAGAGGCCAGAGCTGCTGCTCCATACTCTGCCTTGAACAGGATGCAGAGAAGGATATGGCTCCAGACTGATGCCTGTGGTGCTGAGGCTGAGAAACCCTGGTAGGATGCAGTGCCAAGCTTCCCTGCAGATGCTCCAAAGAGTGACCAGTGTGTGTGTGTGTGTGTGTGTGTGTGTGTGTAAAGGCAATCTTGGGTGTCCTCTTCAGTTACTCTCCACTTTGTTTCTAGAGACACTTTAATTTGGAACATGCCAATTTGTTTAGATTGGCTGGCTTGTGAGCAGAAATAACTAATATACTCACCAACACATGGGGATCCCCAGTAGATTACAGTCTCTTGGTTGGAGGGACTTGAACATGTACTTTGCTTGTTTGAGATAGGGTCTCACTATGTAGATCAGATTAACCTAGAATTCAGAGATCTGCCCACTTATGCCTCCAAATGCTGGGACAAAAGGTGTGTGCCACCATGCTAAGCTTGAATACTAGTCACTCATTTGATGACTATTTTCTTTTCTTCTTCTTTTTTTAAAATTGATTCTTTGCTGATTTCACATCATGCATCCTGATCCCATTCATCTCCCCACCTCTTCATATCTGCCCTCTGCTCTTGCACCCTCCCCTCCAAAATAAAATACAATTTAAAATAAAACCCTCAAACACTCTTGTGACCCTGGGACCAGCTTTCCTGCCTGCAGTAGGTGGTGAGGGGTGAGAGGGTTATCTCTCCCTTGATCATACATGACAGACAGGTAGTGGGGTTAGCTCTCCCATTCTCACACTTTCATGACCGGCTGACCTGCACCCCCATCAACAGGGTCAGCTCTATTGTGTTGCTCAGGTGCGGTGCAGGGCCCGTTCTCCCAAGTGCCACAGCCAGTGAGGGACAGGGCCAACTCTGTATAGCTCTGTTCTCACTGCCGTCAGTGGTAACAGGAGCCACAGAGCTCACCACAGACCATGGCTGCAGCAGGGCCATGGACCCAGACATGACCCTTGGCAGCACCCCAGGCCCAGATGACACCATGGCCCAGGGTGGCAGCACAGGCCACTCAGATCTGTATGGCCCCAGCAGCAGCACAACCCTTGGACACTAACATGGCCCTAGGTGGTGGCCCAGACCTTTGACATCCATGTGGTCCTTGGTGGCAACATGGGCCATGGACATCAACACAAACCCTGGCTGTCTGAACCAACACAGATCCAGAAATGGTCTTTGGCAGCAGCCTGGGCCTGGATGTCACCATTGATGATCTCTCTCTCTCTCTCTCTCTCTCTCTCTCTCTCTCTTCTCTTTCTTTCTTGGTTTATTTTAGAGACAGGGTTTCTCTCTGTAGTTTTGTTGCCTGTCCTGGATCTCGCTCTGTAGCCCAGGCTGGCCTTGAACTCACAGAGATCCACCTGCCTCTGCCTCCCAAGTGCTGGGATTAAAGGTGTGCGCCACCACCACCCGGGCAATGACCACTTTCTTAATTGACTGGTTTTATCCACCCCACATTGCTTTTTAGTGGAAGACACTGGTGGGAATCAAATAAACAAAAATGTACACCAGCAATAGGACATATAGCGAGTCAGTGAGGATGGGCACACCAGTGATAAGACATAGTGAGTCAGTGAGGATGGGCACACCAGTGATAAGACATAGCGAGTCAGTGGGGGTACAATGGGTACACCAGCGGTAAGACGTGTGATGGAACAGTGAGGTGGAAATGGCTGGGTCTTGTTTCGAGAGATTCAGCAGGGAAGGTATCTCCAAGGCCTTGTTGAGGGCTGAGTGATAAGGAGGACCTGAACACAGGTGGATCTGAATAAGAGAGTTCAGGTGGAAGGAACCTGAGCAGCAGAGGTCTGAGGCATGGAGGATCTGAGTCTAGGGAACAAGGAGGAGGAAGAATACACTAGGGGGCTGGGGAGCCACAGAGACCAAACTGTTAGAATTTCCTAGTTCAGGGGAAGAACATATTTTTCTAAGATGCTGTGGGAAACCCTGCAGAGCTTTGAACAAGCCTTTACTATCTCCTGCCTTCTGCTTTAAACAATTGCGTGGCTGCTGTGTGGAGAATAGATTTTAGAGGAGGTCAGTGTGGGTGAGAATGGCTCCAGCCAAAGAGGCTGAAACCTTAAGCTTTATAGAAAGACATTAAATCTAACCTCAAAAGATCAAGCTTAAATTTGAAAGATATCAGTGAATTAAAGAATTATGATCATGGTATACTTTGATTTCCTGAAGTTAAGGACTTTCATTGTCTCTTGTTGGAGGGGAGGAGAGAGGAGGGAGGGGGAGGGAGAAGAAGAGGAAGGAGATATCTCCCTGGCACCAAAGGAAAGCCATTGTCTATTACCTCAATTACCTGAACTAGAATGTGGTAGTCCTTACCTTCAGGGCTCCTCTTGGTTAGCCTTCACTAAAAGTCATTTACTTTAACTTCAGTTCAACAGAAAAATGGAAAAGACTGTGTTAAAATTGCACATTAGGAGGAAGCCACAATCCATCCTTAGTGGTTACTGTGTGGGTGGCCCCACAAAGAAAATTATACACACCACTTCCTATATATATATATATATTATATATATATAATATATATTCCAATATATTTATATATATGTGTGCGTCTTCCTTGGTTCAGGCAGCAGGCTGGCAGGGTCCTGCCATGGGTCAGTGCTCTAAATGGAGGGAGATGATGCATCTTCCTACCTGAGTCCCAGCATTCCATGGGTTCCCTCATAAACCCAGATCTGAGATGGATTGAAGAAGGAGACAGGGGCCAGCAGCACCCCAAACTTCCAGGATTGTTTTCCTGAGGAAAGGAAGTCAGTGAAAGCTTGCATAGACTCTGACCCACCTCTTCTGTGCTCCATGGGGCCACATACATTTTTGGAAATTTTTACTAAGTAAATAACTAATTATACACCTTTATCCTAACTTATCTTTCTGGAAACTCATTGAGCTTTCAGAAAGTGATGGGGACAAGCATTCGAGACTTCTTCAGTGGAAGTACACACCTTTAATGCCATTCAGGTCTAACCCAGCCTCCAGGAGGGTACTGTGGCTCACACAGTAGTTGCTTTTCCCATTGCTGTGAGCAAATGACTGACCAAAGCTGCATAAGAGATGGGGGTCATTGTGCCTCCTAGTTAGAGGGCATAGGATCCATCATGGTGGGAGAGTCATTGGTCAGGTGTCTGAGGTAGCTAGCCATGTGTCTTCCACAGTCAAGAAGCAAAGCACAGACAGGAATTGGGGCTGGGCTTCCAAATTACTTCCTCCAGCTAGGCCCTAATTTGAGACACCCAACGTTAAGGCAACCTTCCAGAATAGTAACTAGCACCTGGGGACCAAGTGTCTAAACACATGAGCTGTGGGAGACATTCCACACCGAAACCTCGAGAGGGTTGACGAGGGATGAGGGCTGCATAGCCTGAGGCAGACTCTCTGTCTGCACTTGTCAGCTGAGTTCCCCCAGAAATCCCCTTAACCTTCGTTTCAGAGATCTCATCTGTAATACACAGTCACAGCATCTGTCTTGTAGGGTGTTGCAAGGGTCCAGGCAGCAAGTGGCTAGAGAGCTCTTTCCCGCTCCTGGCACAGGTCAGCACTCTATGAAGACCTGCACCAGGCTTGTTTGAAAGTCCTCTGTGCCCAGTCTACTGAAAATGTGGTCCTCTGACCAGCAGCCAAATCCCGGGGGAGTCAGACCCAGCAGAGTCCCTCTCAGGAACCTACTCGGACCTACAGAACCAGTGCACACCTGAGGAAGAGGCTGGGGGATTCTTGGAGTGCTCTTATCTGAATGTACCCCCAAAACTGATGCTCACAGTGAGAACTAGGTCCCATTTGATTGTAGAAATCTGTTGACAGCAACATGTTAGTGTCAAAAGATGTCATCACCAGGACACAGGACACACCACAGCTGGATTCACCCCACATTCTCCCTGTCATTTAAATCCCAAAGGACTGCATTGTTCACATCCAAAATGACACTACTTGAGGGCTTGCTGACAGGCAAAGATGAAACAATGTGAAAAATGATACAAATACAGGAGAAGTTAGTGATTTTCATCTTGTTTACACAGAGCAAGGACATTGCAATTCCTTTAGCTGGTCCTATAGTTTCGATTTTTGATTTTGCAGGAACCGACAGTGGCTGAAGAATTGGGAGCCTGGTAATTTGGGAAACCAAATGGGAGAGCTCTGTGGTTTGGCTAAACGGGCTTGAACTAGGAAACACTAGCTATCTCACTAATGTTACTTTTAAGATTTATTTATTTTTATTTTATGTGCATAGGTCTTTTGCCCAAATGCATGTCTGTGCACCACATGCATACAGTGTCCTCAGAGGCTAGAAGAGAGTGTCAGGTCTGGAACTGGAGTTACAGATGTTTGTGAGCTACCACGTAGGTGCTCAGCCAAAAGCAGCCAGTGCTTTTAACTACCAATCCATCTCCCCAGCCCTCAACACTGTTTTAATACTGTATACTTAGATCCTGTCCTGTGTCTGTGTGCGGGAGGCACAGCATGACCCGAGGCAGCACCACAACATCACACGTGTTTAGTGGTCACAGAAGCCCGAAGCCTTTATTATCTCCAAGCATCACAATCAAAGCAAGAAACAAATGATGTTTACTATCACGTTAGCAGGAACAATTCAAGCACGGCCCTCCACCCCATATATTCAAGAGCAGGAAAACACGGACAGAGGGGAAGGCACTAGCTGAAGTTGTCTAGGGCAAGAAGGGATCTGGCAGTTGTCAGCAGCACACAGTGATGTACAGAACACCTGTAGACCTCAGCCTGTGGTAGTGGGAGTGACTGCTTTACGTGACAAGGCGCAGATGCTGCCAACAGGGTCACTGGACTTTAACAGCATGTCTAGCAAAAGAGCAAGAGTCGAAACACAGCCTCTCTCCTAGATAATGTTGAAATAACCACTTGATAGACACAGTTACCAGGAGAGGGGAAAGGAGCTTGGGAGTCAGGAAGGAAGAGATCTGGAGGCAGACCCAGCTCTCAAGTCATCATCAATGACAACAAAGTGGTTTCTAGTGAAATGCACATCCTCCTGCAGTCAGGGAAGCAACAGTAGGGACTTTTTTTTTTTTTTTTTTTTTGAGTAACATCTACCTTGAAATGACTAGGTAGCAAAGTCCAAGGATGCAAAGGACCTCTCACTGGCCCCAATAGCACTTTGATTTATTAGGTTTTGAAGCTTAGATTTAATGAATGAAACCCCAACAATTGTGACAACCCTGACAATAGCTCAGAAAGAAGGGGGTCACATCTCCATGCTATTTTCTTTTTGCAGGGGTAGGGGAAGGCTGGCATGCTATTTTCTTTTTGCAGGGGTAGGAGAAGGCTGGCATGCTATTTTCTTTTTGTAGGGGTAGGGGAAGGCTGGCATGGATGTGAGTGCTGGAAGGGAGAAATGAGCATCACATTGTGTTACACAGTTGTAACCACATGAATGGAAACTCAGTCTCTCACAGTTTGTGTGCAGAGCTCTCCATATAGCTGGAGGTGGTAGCTGTGAGCACGTTTGCTTGCCAGAGATCTGAGTACTCATCCTGTTCACAAGAGCCCTCCTGTATGGTTGGCTTGAAGCACAGTTACTGGTACAAAGCAGAGGAGCAGGCAGGAATCATGAGCCCTGGGTGCCCAGCAATGAGCACAGACGACACCCAGTGCAGCCTTCGCTATTTCTTCCAGGGACCATGTGGGAGATCAGACTCCAACTTACCCACACGCAGATCCTCACAGACAGCCCATTCGATGCCATCTTCCCTTTGCAAAGGGCCACCAGCTTAAAGATGAAGCCAAGCACAGTCACGGCTGTTAACATTCTGTATGTCTCTTCTGAGAATTTTGTCTCTAAGCCCCTTGGCTAGCTATGGAGCACCTCCACCGGTACCCTAGCCCAAGTTCATGCCATTGCAGCCACAGAGAATCTCCTTGAATGTGTTGCGCAGCTCCAGGCTGCGGAAGGCATAGATGAGGGGGTCAATGACGGAGTTGCACATGATGAGGACCAGGTAGGTGTTGAAATGTGCCGTGTAGCAGATGCAGTAAGGGTTGGTCGGGCAGGTGATGATGAGGACCAGGTGGAGGAAGAAAGGTGCCCAGCAGAAGATGAACACCCCCAGCAGGATGGTGATGGTGACAGCCCCCTTCATGCACGAGTGCTGCTGTGGGGCCACCCCATGAGCCGGTGGCAATGCAGCGATGCGCTGGACATGTAGCCTGGCAAAGAGGAACATGTGGATGTACAGGGTGCCCATGAGGAGCACCATGGCGAAGAACATAGTGATGAGGCACACAATGACCATCTTGCTCTCGGAGTAGATGATGAACATCACACCGCAGATGCCACAGCAGACCCAGATGGCCACGATCAAGGTGAGGGCCTTCCTTACAGTCATGATGCTGTGGTAACGAAGGGCATAGAAGATGGTAACATACCTGTCCACAGCGATGGCCAGGAGGTTGCAGATGGAGGCCACCAGGGAGATGCAGATCATAGAGTCGAAGATGTTGTCCATGTGCTGGATGAATTGGTCCTCCAAGGTCAGGGAGTTGCTGTTGATAATGGCGATCATGATGGTCTCTAGGGAGTTGGACACGCTCACCAGCATGTCAGCTGCAGCCAGGCTACAGAGAAAGAAGTACATGGGGGAGTGCAGGTTGCCATTCCTGACCACAGCCAGGATCACCAGGATGTTTTCCATCAGGCTGACGATGCCCAGCGCCAGGAAGACCTCGGGCTTGATGAAGACCTGCTCGCAGAACTCGCTGCCGCTCCGATTGCTGGCAGAAGGGGCTGCAGGGTGCTCTGAGAGGTTAGGCAGCATCGGATAAGCAGAGAACAGGCAGCATGAAGAGTTCATGGCTAACAGAGGGGTGAGTCCCAGCTGCGGCTCCCGAGGGTCCTGAGCAAGCTGCTGGAAAACCCTCTCCTTCGAGGTGTTTCTCTTGTGGATGCTGTCCAGTCTAGAGATTTGTTGAGAGAGAGAGAGAGAGAGAGAGAGAGAGAGAGAGAGAGAGAGAGAGAACACAGAAAGAACTTTCCCTGCGTCTCCAACAATCAGTGCAGACTCTGATCAGCCTGCCTCACCCCCTGTCGCTCCGACCTTCTTCTCTCTCTGCTGGGCTCCTCTCACATCCCCACCCGACACCGGTTGCTACAGTTACAGCTGTACTCATAGCAAGGTAGGGGATGTGGGACTTGACGCTAGATGTGAGAAGGGAGAGCACTCGGATTTTATGCATCGGAACTCCTACTTCATCTCCAGCGCAGCAAAATGACCACTGAGCAACTGGCACCTTCTGACTGACAGCAGGTCCGGGCTCTGGGTTCCACTGGGGAGATGTGGAAGCGGACTGGCACCCTCTGCTGGCCGGACTGTTCACCTGCGTTCCTGCTGGAATAGTTCGGATCTGCCAGGTAAAGGGGGAAGCGCACTCATTCCACTCATTCCTCCGTGAGTGCGTTTGTGGTTGGTTTGGTCTTCGAAAAACAAAACTGCTGTGTGTCAGGTCTGCATTGGATGTAAGGGATACAAAAGGAAGCAAGAGAGGTGCTGTCCCAGCCTCGCAACCCCCCCCCCCCCGCCCCGAGTCTGGGGTGGAAAACGAGAAATCAGAGAATTGCACACACGTTGGCAATATTCCAGGCTTCACTCAGGAACTCCTCAGTTAAGTAAGTTATACAACGATTCGAGTTATACCAATTTTTGTTTATTTCCAAGAACATATTAAAAAACACAAAAAAACCAAAAAAAAAAAACCACATCTGTACTAATAGTTCATTAAATGTGCAATGTAGTATGTCTAAGACACAATATGCATGCCTTAATTTAAAAATAGTTTATTATTAAAACATGCCAACAATCCCCTGGACCCTTCAAGGAGTCTCATTTTGTTTTTTGCTATGAGAGGGGCATGTCTTGCTCCAATGTTGATGGCTTCTGATTGGTATGATTTCTGAAGTTTGGCGAGTGTATGTATGTGTGTGAGGGGTGGGGGTGAGGGGGGGTGGTCATTGCTCCTTTCTAAGATACATAAACACCTGATGTAGGCTGATGTGAGCACAAGTTTTTTGCTTGTGGAGAGTTGGAATGTGCAGATTCATGGCCAAATTATCTTGGGTTACTATATGTTTTGGAGAAAGGGTCTCATGTATACCAGGCTGACTTTGAACTCACTATGTAGCCAAGGATAAGCCTAAACTTCCAATCTTCCTGTCTTTGTCTCCTGACTGCAGGGATTATAGGCATGTGCCACCACACCTTGTATGCTGGGGATTGAACCATAGGCTTTATGCTTGTTAGGTAGGCACTCTAACAACTGAGCCACATCTCCCAGCCTGACTTTGGCTATATTTAATGCCCAACTCTGTGTGTGATATAGTGTCCTGTGGCTATCACCTATCACGTGGAATTTGGGAATGTATTAAATTAGCAGATCACTAGTTTTACCCACTCCAAAGGGAAGCATCTTATCACACAGCACTAGAAACCCAGAGCAAGAAATCCCCCACTTTTCTGTATCCTGCCTACAAGCCATCCCCACTAATAGATTTGAAAAAAAAACCTGGATTTATTACTTTCTTTTATTTTGTATCTATGAAAACTCCAGGAAAGCATTTACACACTGGAACCTGTTACTTTGGGCAGGCCGACTCCATATTCACCAGCTGTGGTTACTTATATTTGGCTCCAGAATAAACTACCTCTTATTCCCTTTGAGGTGAGAGTTACATTTTGTTTTGACACCAGGAAGCTTAGGCAGGAGTGTTTTGAGCTCAGGTCCTGCTTGAGCTACAGAATGAATTCAAGGCTAACCTGGGCAACTTAGTGAGACCCTGCCTCAAAATTAAAAAATAAAATGAAGGCTGGGGATGCAGTTCAGTGGTAGAGCACATGTCTAATATGTAAGGAGCCCCAGGGTCAATCCCCAGTGTTCCAAACCAAACAAAACACTGGACACCAATGAAGCCACTGGACTCAAAGATTCTTCCTCTCAGCAGGGACTTTTCTGTGTGGTATTCATGCTCTTCCACAGCATTTGACTCACAGCAGAGCTCTTCTTTGTTGCTTGATTTGCTAAATGGTATTATAGTAAAAAAACCTGGAACCAGCTATTGGTAAATGCTGAAAGATCAAAGAAACAAAGGAACAAGCCACAGACACATCACACCTCACCAACTCCTCAGCTTGAAAAGGCCTCAGCCGATAGGCCTCTAGCCAAATGAGCTTCCGCAACTGAAAAGGTTGAAAAAAACTTTAGCTGAAAGGGACACTCCTGCCAAAAAGCCTTTAGTTTCTGTCTCTTCACACCTTATATACCTTTCTCTGCCCAACCATCACTTCCTGGGATTAAAGGCACGTGTGCTTCCAAGCAAAGGCAAGAGATCTCAAGTACTGGGATTAAAGATGTGTGTCACCACTGCCTGGCTCTGTTTTCTCTCCTAGACTGAGTCAATCTCATGTAGTCCAGGGTGGCTTTGAACTCACAGAGATCCAGATGGATCTCTGCCTCCCGAGTGCTGGGATGAAAGGCGTGTGCCACCACTGCCTGGCCTCTATGTTTAATCTAGTGGCTTGTTCTGTTCTCTGATCTTCAGGCACATTTTATTAGGGTACACAATATATCACCACACTTCTTAGATGGGGATTGTTCCTCTCAGACCCTGCTGCTGACTGACTGGCTGGGTCTGTCTGGTACAGTATAGCACAGTGTGATGGACACACATCATCAAACTCTAGGAGCCCCTGGGGCAAAGGGGAGGGGTTCTTATCTGAATGATCAAAGAACCTTCCTAGATGGAGGAATATGTAGGTTTTGACTTCTATAGAGAGGTGATACCCAGTGTAGGGGTTAGTGAGGTGGAGGTTGGGGTTGAAGAATGTAGAAGAGGACCTGTGGTGGTATTGTGTTCCCCAAAATATTGTGTATGCTAATAAACTT